>PQFF01000102.1:1514240-1610111 GCA_003547095.1 Diversispora epigaea | reverse complement strand
TATATAATATTAAAACATTGATTTCAATAATTCTAAAATTAAATACTCACACGCTGTAATATAATTTATATTGATTAGTTTATTATTGATTAGAGAATTGTTATATAATATATATAATATTAAAACATTGATTTCAATAATTATAAAATTAAATACTCACCGACTGTAATATAATTTATATTGATTAGTTTATTGAATAGAGAATTGTTATATAATATTAAACATTGATTTCAATAATTATAAAATCAAATACTCACGGACTGTAATATAATATATATTGGTTAGTTTATTATTGATTAGAGAATTGTTAAATAATATTAAACATTGATTTCAATAATTCTAAAATTAAATACTCACGCCCTGTGATATAATATATATTGATTAGTTTATTATTGATTAGAGAATTGTTATATAATATTAAAACATTGATTTCAATAATTATAAAATTAAATACTCACTCGCTGTAATATAATTAATATAATTTATATTGAATAGAGAATTGTTATATTATATTAAAACATTGACTTCAATAATTATAAAATTAAATACTCACTCGCTGTAATATAATTTATATAATTTATATTGATTAGTTTATTGAATGTATAATATTAAAACATTGATTTCAATAATCATAAAATTAAATACTCACGAACTGTAATATAATTTATATTGATTAGTTTATTATTGATTGGTTTATTATTGATTAGAGAATTGTGATATAATATTAAAACATTGATTTCAATAATTCTAAAATTAAATACTCACACGCTGTAATATAATTTATATTGATTAGTTTATTATTGATTAGAGAATTGTTATATAATATATATAATATTAAAACATTGATTTCAATAATTCTAAAATTAAATACTCACTCGCTGTAATATAATTTATATTGATTAGTTTATTATTGATTAGAGAATTGTTATATAATATTAAAACATTGATTTCAATAATTCTAAAATTAAATACTCACGAACTGTAATATAATTTATATTGATTAGTTTATTATTGATTGGTTTATTATTGATTAGAGAATTGTTATATAATATATAATATTAAAACATTGATTTCAATAATTCTAAAATTAAATACTCACGAACTGTAATATAATATATATTGATTAGTTTATTATTGATTAGAGAATTGTTAGATAATATTAAAACATTGATTTCAATAATTATAAAATTAAATACTCACTCGCTGTAATATAATTTATATTGATTAGTTTATTATTGATTAGAGAATTGATATATAATATTAAAACATTGATTTCAATAATTCTAAAATTAAATACTCACGAACTGTAATATAATATATATTGATTAGTTTATTATTGATTAGAGAATTGTTAGATAATATTAAAACATTGATTTCAATAATTCTAAAATTAAACACTCACTCGCTGTAATATAATTTATATTGATGAGTTTATTATTGATTAGAGAATTGTTATATAATATTAAAACATTGATTTCAATAATTATAAAATTAAGTACTCGCTGTAATATAATTTATATTGATTAGAGAATTGAATTGTTAGATAATATTAAAACATTGATTTCAATAATTCTAAAATTAAATACTCACTCGCTGTAATATAATTTATATTGATTAGTTTATTATTGATTAGAGAATTGTTATATAATATTAAAAAATTGATTTCAATAATTCTAAAATTAAATACTCACCCACTGTAATACAATTTATATTGATTAGTTTATTAACATCAAATTGAATTATAATTAATTAGAGAAATGTTTTTTGAAATAAATTAGGTTTGAATTCGACTTTATTTATTATGAATTTAAATACTCACGGTCTTAATTATAATGTGTGTTCAAACAATTTATTGATAATTGATTAGAAGAACATTAATGGATATCGAAATAAAAATTTCGTTTTAATTTTATAAATTTAAATACACACCCCCTATAAAAATGCGATAATAAATTATAGAAGCGTTAATTGATATTGAATTAATATAGTGATCTAATTTTAATAATTATAATAAATCCAAAGTACTTACTTCCTGTAAATATAATTTATAGATAATTGATTAAAGAATTATTATTGAAGTTGAATTAGTTTGAAATTTTGATCATGCGTGATTATAGATTTGAATACTTACACCCTGTAGAAACAATATATAAGTAATATTATTTGAGTTGAATTAACTTCAAATTTTTTATTTTAGATTTAAAGCACTCACTTACTCTATTGATTCAAACAATTATTTTTGTTTAAAATATAAAACAATTTTAACAGAGAATGCGTTAAATAATTCAATTATGAAATTTTTGAAATACTTGAATTATTTTCGTGGATACTTGAATTGTCAATACCTTTAAATAATTTAGAATTATAAATTGATTACTAATTAAAAATAATAAATTGATTAATAATTAAAAAAAAAAACCTGTGATTTCCAGATTTGTTAGATTTGTTAAANCTCACGGTCTTAATTATAATGTGTGTTCAAACAATTTATTGATAATTGATTAGAAGAACATTAATGGATATCGAAATAAAAATTTCGTTTTAATTTTATAAATTTAAATACACACCCCCTATAAAAATGCGATAATAAATTATAGAAGCGTTAATTGATATTGAATTAATATAGTGATCTAATTTTAATAATTATAATAAATCCAAAGTACTTACTTCCTGTAAATATAATTTATAGATAATTGATTAAAGAATTATTATTGAAGTTGAATTAGTTTGAAATTTTGATCATGCGTGATTATAGATTTGAATACTTACACCCTGTAGAAACAATATATAAGTAATATTATTTGAGTTGAATTAACTTCAAATTTTTTATTTTAGATTTAAAGCACTCACTTACTCTATTGATTCAAACAATTATTTTTGTTTAAAATATAAAACAATTTTAACAGAGAATGCGTTAAATAATTCAATTATGAAATTTTTGAAATACTTGAATTATTTTCGTGGATACTTGAATTGTCAATACCTTTAAATAATTTAGAATTATAAATTGATTACTAATTAAAAATAATAAATTGATTAATAATTAAAAAAAAAAACCTGTGATTTCCAGATTTGTTAGATTTGTTAAATCAGTTAGAGTTTGATCAGACACATGATCTTTAATGTTTTCGATAGAAACTTGTGAAACTTCTAATTAAATAAATTGAATATTTTAATTAAAATATTTCAAGAGAATCACAAGTATTTTTATAAATTAATTTCTATTTAATAAATATTATCATGAAGAAATACCTGTGACTTCCCCCCAATTTGGTGTAGTAAATGAAGAAGAAAAAGATATGGAATCTTTACTGAATTCGTCCGTTGAATCTTGAGATATGGAATCTTTACTGAATGCATTCATTGAAGCTTGAGATTGATTATTAATATAAGCTTCTTGATTGTCATTAGGACCATTATATGTATTTTCCAATTTTATATTTTCGAGAGAATCAAAAATATTTTTAATAGTTGGCCTTTGATTTGGATCATCTTTCCATGCATTTGAATAGATCATGATATAATCCTCTGGTGTTCCATTAATGGGTACTTCTCTTTCACCCTTTATAACTATTTTAGCTATTTCTAAACTTGGAGGTCTTCCGCTTGATATCTCCCAAAAAAGAACCCCCAAACTATAAATATCAGAAGCTTTACTCCTTTTATATGTAAACATATTTCGTAAATATCTAGGATCTGAGTACGCAAGCATTCCACCTTTAATGGAATTTGAATTGGTGTCTAATGGTTGAGATAATCCCAAATCGGTTATCATTAGACTTCTATCATGAACTAAAACGTTCTTCGAATGCTATTAAAATAAATTAATTTAGATATACAATTAATAATTATAATTAATATAATTATTATTATACATAATATATACTTATATACTTACTAAATCTCTATGAACTATATTTTCTTCGTGAATACAGTCTAGACCACTTGTAATATCTTTAGCCATTTGAATTTTAATTTTCCAATCAAGTGTATTGAAATTATTTCGTAAATAAGTCCTCAGGTCACCATCTTTAGCATATTGTAATACTAGGTAGTACGTCTCTTTTGAAGGATCTAAATAATATTTTTATTAAATAATAATAATTTTATTTGATAATAATATTTATTTTTATTCAATATGAACTTAATAAATAACATATAAAATACCTATACTGATTCCATAAAATTTAATAATATTATCATGGTAATTTACAGCCAGGATATTGGTTAACTGTAGTTTCAAAAAAAAAATATATATTTAAATTTTGATTTCATCTCGAAAATATATATATTAATGAAACCAAAGTATTTATTTTTTACCTCTTTCACAAATTTTTCATAAAATGATTCGCCATTTTCGCGCAAACATTTTAATGCAACAAGTTTAATGAATTAGCACGATAAACTGTACTAAATCCTCCGCTTGCAATTCGTTCAATATTTTCAAATTTGGAATAATCAAATTTTTTAATATAATTATTTTTAAGGCACTTTCAAACGAAACTTTTTTACTAGACATTTTTCGGAATGAAAAATTAGACTACACAAATTTATTAAGGAGCGAATGTGGTAACACCATAAGGTCATTATTAGCAATAATTTCTATAAAAAGTCAAGGAAGTACATTTTTAAATCTGTTCAACACCAGTGATTTTCAACCAATAAAAATAAAACACATAATTAATAATAACCAGGTGATTGAAAAAGAATTCTTCGCCCTCACGTGATATCTTAATCTTAAGGAGGTGATGAATGTTAGGTGACGAATATATATTCTACATAGAGTATTTAATAAAAATTAGTATTCGAAGGGTGTGACACATGGGCCGCACAGCACGTGAGGGCTAAAAAGTGTTATTTCACGTGCAAGTTAATGTGACAAATATGCAAAAGTATCATTTTTGATACACTTGTGGTTATTTTTTTGATATACCCCCATTTTGTATTAATAAATATATAATTAATTTTAGGGCGGTATCAAAAAAATAACCATAGATGTATCAAAAACGATACCTTTGCGACAAATATGGTTTCTGCATGGCATATAAAAAAATTCTGTATTTCATCTTATTACTATCATTATTATTTATTCATTATAATTATCATTATTACTATCATCTTTATTATTGCTATTTTTACTATTATTATTAAAATAATTCAAAAAGTTGTTAAATTGATTTTTATACCGTTATTTCTAAATTATCATGAAATAAAATAATGCCTGAAACATTTGAACTGAAATATCGTTTCATTTTTTTTATAAAATAAATAACAACAATAAATAAAAAATCACCCAAATTCTTTGAATTAATAATTTTTTAGATGATCTTGTTAATCTTAAAGTATTCTGTATTTTAGTATTATGCAAATTCATGAAGAGAAGTGAAGTCTGCAGATTCAAAAAAAAAAAATATTATTACTAAATAAACTAGAACGAAATGAATCTCAACCAAGAAACTTTGGACTCAATAAGATGATTTTCTAATTTATCGGATAATTCATCAAATTCCAACTCAACTTATTAGCAACATTCATCAATTTAAACATAGTTTTGGTATCCGTATTATTCGGTATTAATAATAAATTTAATTTTTTTTTTCACGTAATTAATGAATAAATGTGGCATATAGAGATTGAATTGCTAACAATTTTTAATACATTTTTTTAATTTAATTGACTAATCATTCATTTATACAATAAATAAACAAAATTTTCTTTTTTTCACGTGATAATAAATAAATGCAGCGTGCTATTTATTTCGTTTTTTGTTAATTAATAAACAAGCTAAAAAAATTTTCAAAAACAAAAAAGGTGGATTTTTGGATTTTTTTTTATCAGGGGCAATAAATCAAAATCTTCAAATCCAACTCCAATGAATTACAAAATACATCCAGAAATAATTTATTTCAGTAGATTTCTCAATTATTCAAGTCTTCCAAAGCTAAGAATGATAAAATGAACTTGAAGAATTAATGAAATATTCTGCTTTAAGTATGGGTAAGTATAAATTATATTCTTATGTTATATCTTATATTTTTTTAAAAAAATTTAAAAACTTTAATTTATTTCTATCTTTATTTAATTGTTCTAGACCTGTTGGTTGAGCAATTTCGTTGCATATATAGTTTTTTAAATATTTTCTTACAATTATTTTACATAATATTCTAGCTTGGTATCTTTACATTTTTATGTATTCAGTTAACTTGATCATAATAAATATTGTATCTTATTTTAATAATAAATATCCCGGGATAAATTTGTGATTTATTCTTATTTTTATACATAAAAATTATATTTAAACGATTGATGTTTTCCGTTGATCATTTAATGTCTCAATCGAGTCGGAGAAACATCTCAAATTATTAAAAGTTCATTCTTGTACTATTTTCTAATAATTCTAAAAATAAATAAAAACAAAGAAAATAAATAAATAAATAAAAATAATAAAAATAAATAAATAAAAAAATAAATAAATAAAATGAAAAATTTCATTATCATCATCTTAAAGGACAAAAATAAATTTGTTTTAATAAATCGAATTGTGTCTAATGTTAATCTTCTGTAAGATCCACATCGGTTCATAATAAAAAATAAATGTTGTTCAAATATAGGTTTCTAAAAATAAAATAATGTAATTAAAATATTATATATAATTTATGAATTTAATGAATAAAAACGAAGTGAACGATTTCATACAAATATTTTTCATGATTATGTCATTAAAATGGTAGTGATTGAACGATTGCTCTATAATTTAAAGCTAAATATTATTCGTTAGTTAGATTAGTAAAATAGAAAATAGAAAATTTCCTACGCCAAGAAAATATCATAATACTTGATTATATAATACTTGTTAAAGATATTAGTTTATTTATTATTAATTAATAAATATATATAATTACTTAAAAATTCACATTATTATTGTCATGTAACTAGATGATTTGGATATGGCCTCCGCGTAATTAAAATTTATACATATGATTGATTATGTAATTTATTAATGTTCGAATACAATTAAAGGTTTTAAATAAACTTTAAAGTAAACAAATCAAAGCCTACATATTAAATTTTCATTTTTGTCATTTTTCCTTAATGCATGGTTCCGGATTCTACTTTTTAACCAATTGAGTTTCGCTCCAATATGTTTATTTATTGTAAAGTTGTTACATAAAGAAACTAACTAATACAATTGAATATATAGAGAAGCTCGCTAAAACTAAATAAATTTAAATTTACAGCACAGGTCATTGTTGCCTCATAAACAGAGGAAACTAACCAGCTAAAGTCCTGATAGTTAAAATAAAAATCACTTGAAATCCCATTAACGTTAACCCCTTGTTTAAATATCCATTTCAACCAACTTCTTGCATCATCTGATGCAATCCTAAGAATAGTAAAATAATTATTTTTAGTCTCTGCTTGTGATCCATTGGTGTCTCATTTATTAGAGCACCTGTAATATCATCTATGACAAGTTCTGAATTTATGTTTGCTGTGTGTACTGCTCTACAATTATTCTTATTTAACAATCTTCTCACACCTTTTTTTCCATATTTCAAATAAATGTTGTTTAAATTTATGTATACTTTTAATTACTATTTCTTTTCCATTATCTGAATTATTTGTTAAATTTCTACAAACTGAAACATATGAATGTGGTACTAGACCTAGAATTATGTCAGGAAGTGTTATCCAAGTGTATTCCAGGGCTCTGGCATTTTGATTTTCAAACTGATCTGTTAATGTTATTAATCGTTTGTCTCTATTATAAATTATTAATTACTTGTTTCTGATTATCTTGAAATGTTGATATTTTATATTCTATTGCTGCTTTAATCTTCTGTTGCTTCTTTTTTCCTAACTCTACTTTATAAGTTTTCTGAAGAATTTGATGCTTGTTTCTTATTTCTGCTAACCAAAGAGTATAATTCCATGGCACTTCCTCAAGTGGTTCTTTTATTAAAGTTGCAATTTTGATTACTGTGCTTGTGATCTTTTCTTTTAATATAATATGAGGGTAACCAAAATATGATCTAGGAGATATAAACTCTTCTTTTTGTCTAACATTTGTTGAGACCTTTTTCTTGGGAAGTGTCTTACTAGCAGCTTTAAGTATTGTATCCTTAATTACATTCCATTGTCTTTCTATTGAAAATTGATCGAAGTTTTTATGTTCGCTAAAATTATTGTCAACTGCCTTTGCAAATTTAATCCAACCTTTCTCTGTTATATTTTTTTCTATATAAATTGTTCTCTGAGGACCTAAACTAGCTTTGTTTCTTTCTCCGTAACTATAAAATGAACCTAGCTTGGTAATTATTTATGGTCCCTTTGTGCTTCTAAATCTTTGTTTACAACTACTGATTCTTCTAAATTCTCCATTAAGTTATATGAGAGCCATATTAAATCTATTCTACTTCTTAAGCGGCTATCCCCTACTAAACTATGTAGAACCAATATAATATAAGTTACAAACTCTATAAAATCACATTCCTGTATATGCTGGATAGAGTTGTTTCTGCGACTGTACTTCTATTTATAGAATGAATTTTCGATCTATCTATATCTTGATTAACTACTGCATTAAAGTCACCTAAAATTATTTGATGTTTATTATTATCTAGGTTTTCTTTAATTCTTTCCATTAACTATTTAGTTAATCTAGTATGAATTTCTTTTTTTTTGATTACTGGCTGGAAAATAAATGACCAAAAAGTTTAAATTAGTAATTCTTTTAAATGCTAAGTCCACTCCAATTGCATATCCATCGAAGGATTCTATTTTATAAACATGTTTTGCCAAGGATTCTTTCCCACCCCTGAACCTTGATGATGACCACCACGAATTATACACCTCTTCTCCATTTTCCGTTGGAATTTCCTTTATATTTTTTGTAATAAATTTATCTTGTCCAGGCTTAATTTTTGTTTCTGTTAACCCTATAACATCCAAGTTCTCTTCTCCACATGCTTGTATCCACTATATTTGTTTTGATAAATCAGATAGACCACAAATATTTTGCGTAGCTATTTTAATTCCATTATTATTTCCTTTATTATTATAATTTTTCGTTGGACCATAGTCTTCTTGTTTGATTCTTTGTACTATCTACCCAATCTAAACATTTCAATTTTATTTTTTTTGTTTTACCTATTTTTTAAAATTTTTTTTAAAATTGTTATTAATTATATTATTTAAAGTTTAAATGAAAATTATACTACCCAACGCTCTCTCTATGACTTCCCTCAAGCCCTGTTGATAACTTTGAAATATTTAAACAAAAACCAGGTTACAAATTTTAGGCAACTCTGGTAATGGAAGTTTTTCAAAAGTCGTAAACTCAGTTGGCAAGACACGAAAAAATAAAACTTTTTCAGTTTTGCCAAATTGGGTGCGACCTTTGATTGGTAATTCTATTGTGTCGCAACGTTTATTACTTAATTCTTGTACAACTTTTTTAATACCTGGTAAATCTCTTTTACGCATATAACTAGTCCTAATCCATCCTTCATCTAGTTTTCCGAATTTATAGTGTTTCCTTAGTTTTTGGACTTGTGCTTGTAGATTTATTCTATCAACTGGAAAATTTGTCCCCGCTCCTGCATTAGCTTCTTTCATCGATTTGGGTAAAGGAATCCTCTTGTCTTCATCAAAATTAATCCAATTTTTATTTAAAGAAATATTGTGCTCATATAGTGGATAGAGATATCTTGACAACTTCTTTGCATCCTGTACTGAAGTCGCTGGAACCGTAATTCCCTCTGGTAGAATGATGTCTTTAGGTAAATCAGGCAAGGAGGTTTTTGTAAAAAAATAATTATTAGGAAGCTTCTAAAATGTATATTTGGCATGTAAATCACTTAATAAATCTGAGAAGGCATAATCTTCAGTGCCTCCTCTTTTCCACGGCAAGTATTGTTCACAATTTAAACACATATCTGCTGGATTATCTGGTAATACTTGCTTGAAGTCTTAACTTTTTCTGGCAAGTCAAAATAATTTGCTGGCAGTTTTATTGGAATCTTTTTAAGTTGTACCTAATGGAATTTAGTTCTAACAATCTACTTGGATCGTGAATCAGAAATTCTCCTTTAACCTCTGGTCTTAATTCTGTCCCATTTTTTGGAAGTTCTGGTCTTTCCGCAAAGTAATTATCTGGCAGTTTGTCAACATCAAATGATTACCTCAGATGATTTACAACCTCTCTAATGGTGCTCCTGTCTAGAATTGGTATTGGGAATGGTAGCGTATTTGACACACCAGCTGGCAATAATTTGTAGTTTACTGATAACAGTTTTTGTTTCAATGGTGCACATTTTTTACAAAACTCTCTAATCTTATCATACGAAATGTTTTTCTTGGTTGGTCTATCTTCCCTGTTGAATACGAACCAGATAATATGTATAATACAGTCTGCAATCTTATTGCCACTCATTGTGTTAAAATTCCTGCTCCTGAGATATTTCTATGCTAAAATTGTTCGAACATCGCGCCGAATTAATTTGATATTTTTTTGCCGATATAAAACTCATCTATCTGAACTCAAACTAACTCCTTAAACACCATCACATACTTTGGTTTTTCCTGTTCATGCCCTCTGTATTTCCGGAAAAAACATGGATCTATTATTTAATTATCAAGAAAATCAAAAATTTGTTGTTCCTTATCTATATCTATAACCAGTTTTTTCTTGCACTCTAATAACAACTTAATATATTCAATGGTCCGAACTGTGTTCTGGAATGCTTCTAGGACTGTTCTATAATTATCTAGATCTATAATGAGTGTAATATCAGCTTGAATACTGGTTTTAACATTATTTTCATATGAGTCCTGATTAATTAGCTTGTTTATTACTAAGACCCATATTTACAGGCTCTGCATTACTATTGCTATTTATGATAATTCCTTCCATTTGGATATTATATTCTTCAGTATTTGTATCTTCCAGTGTAACATCTCTGTCTTTCTGCATATTGTCACACTACATTTGAATTATTTGTTTTACTGTTATGCAAAATTTGATCTTCCATAGGGCCTAACTTCCCAGTATTTTCTGTATTTTCTTGTCTTTATTAGTTTCATGTTCAGCTTTCCAAAAGGGAGATTCAACTGTAATTTTTGCTTCTTCGACCAAGTCAAATTCCTCATTCTACAACGGATATAAATCACTTTCTGGGTTGAATTCCTCAAATTTTGTCAATCTACTAACTGAGTAAAGGTTCCCATTGAGTTAATTGTGACACTATATTTGTTTGTTTTTTAAAAAAATTTAAACTCGAGTGTAATAAAACCTGTCAGGTCCCTTTGTAACTGTTTATTTCTTTGTTTTTTTAAAAAATTTAAACTCGAGTGTAATAAAACTTGTCTGATCCGTTTGTAACTGTTTATTTCTTTTTGTTTGTCATCATAATATACTATGGAATCTAACCATCTCTTTGGATATCTATCCATTGTTGAAAGAGCTACAGTTGTATTAGGGCGACCTCAGACTATAACTTCATTGCTATTATTTTCTTTCAAATATATAAAAATATCAGTTTGACCACTTGTAAAGAAATGAGTTTGGTTCCTAAAAAATAAATTCTCTATCTTAGATTTTTTTTTCTGTGTTTTTTTTGCCGAAGAGCCACCCTGTCATTGCCATAATGAAACTTTATCTATTCCAAATTTACTATGAACACCATTGTTTTTTTCTTTATTCAAATGATCGTCAGAAATAGTTGATTGCTCTCAAACCGGTTCCAGATTCTTCTATATATTATAAGAAATTTGGTTAATGACATTCACATTAAGTAATAATATTTAATAGTATACAAATAAACATCAAGCTTCATTATCCCATAAACAGTAGTGACGTCACAAATCAAGTTACTATGCAAGCAATTCACTTGATTTACCATTTAAGGAATGAGAAAAAGGAAAGAGCATAACGGATCCTTCCTTGAGGAAAAGTAGACCTTAATCCAGAAGCTACTGTTGCGTACGAAATAACCTATTTCCAGATTAATTTGTGTATACACCATGTCAAATGTTTTTTCAAATGTCAATCCCACCAGTAAAGATTAAACAAATGTTTCATTTGACATCACAAATATAATCTTTCGAAAGATTACTTGTTTCTGATAACTACGCAAGTATCAGCAAGGTTCCCCTCACGCCAGCGGTCTCACATCCACTGACAAAGAATAAAATAAAAAACAAAAACAAAAACAAACAAAAACAAAAACAAACAAACAAAAAACAAACAAAAATATATCTATAACTGCTCGGGGACATCGCAAAGGTTTTTTTTTGATTCCAATAAATATGCTTACTTTGACAGATTATTTCTTGTTGTGTGTCCAGAATAATCAGCTGGAAAATTTTCTTTAACCATTAGATCAGATAAACAATATCTTCAATGGTTTCCATTTCCTAGTATACTTCATTATTCTGCAAAAAATAAAGTTTCACCTAAATTTGAGTAACACATCTAACTTATTCGGAAGTCATATTTTTTCATGGATAATGCAGATAAAAATAAACCAATCGCAAAACTTACATTAAACATCCTCAAGGATCAAATTCAAAATTTTTGTGTTTCGATGACCAGTGCAATTGCAAAGACAGTTATAAAAGCTCACCCAGATTCAGAACTAAAAAAATTGCACAATTGATTGTTTGTTTAGAAAGTGAATCTTCAATTTGTACATTGTATACCAAATTTACTATGAACACCGTTGTTTTTTTCTTCATAAAAATTCTTTATTCAAATGATCGTCAGAAATAGTTGATTGCTCTCAAACTGGTTCCGGATTCTTCTATATCTTTAATATATTATAAGAAATTTGGTTAATGACATTCGCATTAAGTAATAATATTTAATAGTATACAAATAAACATCAAGCTTCATTATCCCATAAACAGTAGTGACGTCACAAATCAAGTTACTATGCAAGCAATTCACTTGATTTACCATTTAAGGAATGAGAAAAAGGAAAGAGCATAACAGATCCTTCCTTGAGGAAAAGTAGACCTTAATCCAGAAGCTACTGTTGCGTACGAAATAACCTATTTCCAGATTAATTTGTGTATACGCCATGTCAAATGTTTTTTCAAATGTCAATCCCACCAGTTAAGATTAAACAAATGTTTCATTTGACATCACAAATATAATCTTTCGAAAGATTACTTGTTTCTGATAACTACGCAAGTATCAGCAAGGTTCCCCTCACGCCAGCGGTCTCACATCCACTGACAAAGAATAAAATAAAAAACAAAAACAAAAACAAACAAAAACAAACAAACAAAAAACAAACAAAAATATATCTATAACTGCTCGGGGACATCGCAAAGGTTTTTTTTTGATTCCAATAAATATGCTTACTTTGACAGATTATTTCTTGTTGTGTGTCCAGAATAATCAGCTGGAAAATTTTCTTTACCCATTAGATCAGATAAACAATATCTTCGATGGTTTCCATTTCCTAGTATACTTCATTATTCTGCAAAAAATAAAGTTTCACCTAAATTTGGGTAACACATCTAACTTATTCGGAAGTCATATTTTTTCATGGCATGGATAATGCAGATAAAATTAAACCAATCGCAAAACTTACATTAAACATCCCCAAGGATCAAATTCAAAATTTTTGTGTTTCGATGACCAGTGCAATTGCAAAGACAGTTATAAAAGCTCACCCAGATTCAGAACTGAAAAAATTTCACAATTGATTGTTTGTTTAGGAAGTGAATCTTCAATTTGTACATTGTGTATGCATATACATTGATTCCAACTTCTTTAATTCATCCATTCTATCAATGCAATTCCATCAATGAAATCCAATCCAAGCGCGGATAGAAGAATGCAAGAATGGATCATTAATATACTCAAAATTTATTAAACAAAAATATTATGAACAAATATTATAAATACCTGAGAGAATTATTTTGAAAGATGAAAACAATGTTTCATCGTCCTGCAATGGTTGAATGAAGAAAAATAGGAAGGAATATAATCTATACAAACGAAATCAAAACAAGTAATTAGCAAATTATTTTGTTGATAATAAAAAACAATAGACGAGTATTCAATTGTTCACTTACATAATAAAAATTAGTTGCAGCTTCGTTTAAAATCAGATAAAATAAGAAAATATTGGTTAAATAAGATGTTAATAATAGAAATATAAATCATAAATAAAAGATAGAATCGTAATTAGAAAAAAGAAATTAATGGTAAAAATAAAAAAATCGTTAGTTTTCGCAAAATATTTATTAAATATAAATCAAAATGTTAGTAGCAAATAATAATGAAATAAAATTTTGTGAAGTAGAAATCAGAAAAAGAATATCAGTTGGCAAATAATAAGAGAGAATCGGTTGTTAGTATAAATAAAATATAAACAAAATTATTAATAAAAAAATATAGAGATGTTAGTAGTAATCGTTAGTAAAAAGAAACAATTGGTATAAATCAAAATCGGTAGTAGTAATAATAAATAGAAATCATTATTATAATTAATGAAAATTTTTTAGCAAAATAGACTTTGTTATAGATAGTAAATTGTTAGTTAAATAGTGATAATAGGATCGTTAATAAAATATTAATCGTAATAAAAAAAATAGATCGAATTATTCGTTATGCAAAAAGATTGCAGTCATTCCGAAAAGACAGTTGCGTTACCAGTGTCAGTGTGAAGCCATCATTTTAGAGAACTCTCAACATCTTCCCGAGAATTAGAATAGATAGAATAATCTATTTTTTTTGTCCTGTAATAAATGAAATCGAAAGAAATGGTATCATTTTTTTAAAAAAATGTTCACTATTCCCAAACATTGATGTAATTTGACTTTTAAAAATATTAACAGTTCATACCATTCCATTGTCCTGACGGGTAATTATAAGTTCACGTATAAAAACTTGAATAGACAGATCTAAAAGTAACATCGACCAGTAGCCATTTGACTTTATTATCTTGAATTTCATATCCTTCATGTGGAATGAAAGAACATTGAAGTTTGGATGTCAGATGAATTTACACTGAAACCTTAAAAAATATAATATATATAAGAACACATTATTTATAAAAATAAATATATTATTAAAATAATTACCATGACCATATCACTGGAAATAATCTATCCAAATTGTTGGATGTGGATGTATTTATTTATTACTACGATGTTTAAGATTGTCCACTCCTTTCTTGGTTTTGTTGGTTCACAAATGATAACGAGAAACAAGACAGCCGATGTGATTAGATTTACTTAAGATTTCAAATATATTGCCCTGTTTTAAATAGAAATTATCTTTATTTCAATGTCAAATAAAAAGCGAACTTTTTTATGAATTTATAAATTTATTTTATTTTTTTTATCATACCTTAATTACAACCCAAACTTCCAACAATAATTATAAGTTCTAGCGAAGCAATTAGCAACATTCGTAGTATTATCTTCAAATTTAGTTTCATTTTCTGATGTTGCAGTGATCTTATTAATCTAGAAACAACATCTCGAAGTGGATTTTCCTTGATAAATGATCTCAATCAATCATCTCTCTTCGGGAGTTCGATAACTGGAAATTCTATAATCATAAGAACTATTCTTCCCATCTTCATGGAATATAAAAGAAATAACAACAAGTTCAATACCTTTTCCCAAGCGAATAGATTGACAATATCCTTGCCTTTCATGAATCTTTCTTCAATACCGGAGTTGCATCAGAAGTAATATTCATGTTATAATAGATAATATTTTCCTACGGAAGTGATGTTACTTCAAAAAGATTTGAGACATCTATCCCTTTACCTAACTCAAGCTTCGCATAATCACATGACCAAGGTATTGCTCAAAAAAATTAATAGTTTTGCTAGAAAACATAAATAAATATCATGTTAAATGACGAAAATATTAATGAGAAACAAATAAACCAGCAAGAAAATAGAAAAAAAAGTAAATAAGGCAGACAAAAGTGACAGTTGAAATCTTCGAAATCGCGAAGCCCTCTCACATAGAACAACTAAAAATATCGTCAATAATTGAAAAGTAACTATTTTATACTAACTGATATCATTTAAATGATAAAAACAATATAAAAACAATATAGAAACAGTATAAAAACAATAATTATCTTTAATATTCCAGCGGTCAAAGTTTTAGAGTTTTAAAGAAGAGTCATTTTTTTGAGGTATGTTTAATCACGTTACACATAGGATCTAAGATCAGCATAATCGATTGACACCCTGTGCAACGTTTATTCTTTTTTGCTTAAAACCCCTGGGGAGTGAATAGACAACCAACTACGGAATCAGATTATTGGCGCTACTCCCAAATTAGTTCGAGCTCCAGTGCAAAGACCGGTCTAACCAGCACCTAGATTTTCATCCCAAATTAAGGTTTGGTCCTACACGGCGGAAACCCGAGTAATTTGCTCACCAGTGATGGTTATTGTAGGAATCGAACCTACTTAACAAAATGAGGTTCAAATCATTATAACCTTCTTTGATTGCCAAAAATTATATTCTCTAAATCATAATATCGTGTATATAACCCAAGAAAAATAATAGAAATATTAAAAAAGAACAAAAACAATAATATTATTAAGGTTTATGATAACTAAATATTTTCAAAAATCTATTTAGAAGTTATTAACATGATTTTGGTTTATCATATTTAAGAGAAAAAGAAAAAAAACGTTTTTTAAAAAAAAAGGAAAAATCAGGGATTAGAAAAAGGATGTAATGTTATTAATAACTGATGAAAAATTTTTTTTACGGAATAAACAAAAATAATTGGTCACTTGGATGAACACAAAAATTTTTTGCAGATGCATAAAAATTAATCATCGCATAGTATATATGTATATTATAAAATAGTAAAAAAATATACTATGCAAAAATAAAGATATACTATAGTTGGCGTAGTTTTATTATATAAAAAGGACAAGTGGAAATGTCACAATAGAAAAATTTATCAATAATTTTATTAAAGTAATGGATTAAAGATATTAAAGAAATAGCAAAAGGTGGTTGTGTTGAAGGATATATTCGAGATTGGATTATTGAATATCAACGATGGAAAATAAAAGGTCAATTTGAAGTGATAGATGGCAATTCACATGTGAACTATCGACATCATTTAGAATTTATGGAATCCAGAAACTCCCAATATATTATGGTTTTACAACATTTCAAAGGTAGAAGTTTTAAAAATTATTTAAATAATAATTTTACTAATATCAATTGGGGAAATAAATTAGTCCATTTATAAGTTTAGCTAATAAATTTTCTACAATTCATAAATTAGATATAGTTCATCTCGATTTTCATCACGGAAATATTGTAAAATAGATTGAGAAATTGATTACAGAAAACATAAAAAATTCAAATCAACATTTCTGGAGAAATACCCTATATAGCTCCTGAAGTATTTATTGGATTGGGAAAGAATATAAAAGGGCTGCTGATGTTTATTCATTCGCATTTGTTGCTTATGAAATAATTAATGGAGTGTCGCATGATAATGATTTGGTCTTTAAATATGGGAATTAATTACACAAATTATTATGCGATGTTGGGATGCTCGACCCTCATTTGAAGAATTATGGGAAGAATGATTTTAAGAAAAATAATTAAGACAATAATAATGAAATTATAATTCAAATTAAAGAAGCCGAAGAATTTTCCAAAAAGCAAACATATCAAATTGCGATCCATTAAAAATAGAAAACTGTTTAAGTATATATTATTTTTTTTGCCACTCTTCAAGTTTTTTTTTATGTAAAATTTATTTTAGTGTCAACTAATGCAACAATGAATTAGATAACATTAAATGGATTCAGGTAACAATTTTATTTTTGCTATTTTCTATTTTCTATTGAAGAGCTGAAATCTATTGGATTTAGAGAAGCGAATTTTATTTTTTTTATTTTTCCATTTAAAATTTTTTTACTTATTTCAAGTTCTTCTTTCTTTGTTTTTTTTTTATCAAAACAATCTAAGAGTTGAAATCAATGGATTTAAAGAGGTGAATTTATTTTTCGATTTTCTACTAACATTTATTTTATATTCTATATTGTTTCCTAATATATTATTTCTACTAGAAATTTACTATTTCTAATTCTATTAACATTTTATCGTATCCCTATTAGCTTTTTCTTCTTTTTACTATTTTTTCAGTTTCGTTTTCATTTTCACGACATTTGACAAAAATTATCATTATTAACTTCTTATTTTTTAATTATTTTCTTAATAGGGATTCAAGTCAAAATTATTATTTATTTCTATTGAAGAATTTTATTTTATTTATGTATATATATCTAATAATCTTTATTACATCATTATTTTTCCAAACCAGATCGGATCGAAACAATACTTAACACATTATTCTGGGCAACGCAAGGATGTAATGGAACACTGGAATGCTGAGGCTAGAATATGAAACACGGAATTCTGGACAACATACTGGTACAATGAGACTATTGGACAATACTAGAAATACTAGAACACTAGATAACATTGGAACACTGGGAATGCTGGAATACTGGACAACAACGGAACATTGAGAACACTAGACAACTGGAATACTGGACAGCACTCGCTGGAACATATAATACTGGAACACTGAACAACACTGGAATGCTGGAATTTGGGCAACACTGGATAACGCTGGAATACTGACATTTACAACACTGGAATGCCGGAATACTGAACAACATTGGAACCACACTAGATAATACTGGAACATTGGGACATTGAACAACACTAGATAATACTGGAATACCGGGATACTAGACGATACTGGAATGTTAGAATACTGAACAACACTGTATAACACTGGGAGAACTGAGAACACTGGACAACAATGGAACACCCTGTGAGCACTGGACAACACCTGATAATCTGGAAAACGGGGACAATACTGGAAGAATGGAAAACACTGGAAAACAATGGAATACTAGATAAGATTATTGGAAAACTCTGGACCACTGGAATGCTGGGTTACATTATTTTGGAATTTAAACTGAATCTGGATATTGGATATGTGATGATAAGGTGAATTTATGGGTATTTAATATTTTGTCCATTTTGTTTGTGCAAAGTGTTGCAAAAGTGTTGCGTAAGCATTTTATAAATGCATGAGGCTTACTATTTCATAAGAAATTTTATGAATTTTATTTAATTTGCAATAAAATGAAATATTGTATTTATAAAGCAAAGTTTTAAAATTAAAGCATTTTTAAACTATATGTCAAGAATATAAAATACAAAGTGCTAAATTGGGATAAGGATAATTTTTTTCAAAACCAGCAAACAGGGTTCAAAATAAAAAGTTAGACGAGGGTAAGTTAGGAGAAACAAGTTCAAATCTAAATGACATTATAGATTATATTTGAATTTTAAGTAAAAACTAAAGAACGAAGCAACATATAATTATTAAATACTAGAAATGAAAAGCATTAACTAATATGAAAACGAAAAACTTCATTATTCATTTGATAATTTAATGTGGTTAATTTAATAAATTACAACTTAATAATAGTGAAAATATATTGTTAATTTATTTAATAAACTAATTTATACTTTAAAAATTAAGCTAAATTATTTTAAGAATATAGAGTTTTAATTAACTTCATTTAAATCAATAAATATTGATTGTCATTTAGAAGACATTCTTTATGCGTCAAAAATTCGTCGTTCTTAAAAAAATCATCGTTGAAATATTATATTGTAGCCCTTTTAGTCAATTTTATGATAAATTTATATTTTTTTAATTACAATCGGAATCGAAAACTGGACTAATTAATTTGTACAAATGGGCTTGTATTAAGATTTTATAATATCAAGAAAAAAATAAATAAATAGAGTAGTGTTATATAATTTAATAAGTAATCAAGTGCGAGTATTTACGTTAAGTGATTAGCATTTTAAAGTTATTAAAGAATATGGAGTTCAATTTGATATAGGAGAAACAAATCAAGTGGCTAAGAGGTGAAAACTTGTTTATAAAAAATTATAAAAGACTGTGAACAGGGCTCCCCATTTTTTACAGAGAGCTCTACCTCTAACTCTATTATTTGGGACAGAGTGAGATAATTCTGATTCACGCTTAAGGGATATTCCCCAACAGTATATGGTACAATGATCCTTAAATATGATTGGAAATTTAGGATTTAAGAATATTATGGGATTCCAGATCTATCTATATTTCGATCATGTGCCATAAACATACGATTTACATATTTCTCTCCTCATTTGTAGGTCATCCACCTTCACATAAATAAATTTTTTTTTCCACATTAAAAATTATTTTCTTAAAAAAAAAACGTACAAAAAAGAATCGAGGCGAGAAAAAAAAATCCATGCATCTAACAAAATTTCAAGACACTAGTCCTCATTCTATTTGATATTTATAATTAAACAATGTATGTGTTTATTGATTAATATTTTCAACCATTATTTCTTGATACCGGTAAAACTCTATACTATACTTTATTAGTTATTACTTTTGAATAACACAAATTAATAATACTCATATTGATCAATCATTCATTCACAAAAATTCATGTGTCAAGACACTAGCTCTAGTCACAGGTCATATATAAACTCACGCTATGCATCAGGAAATTATTTTATTCATAGTATTCATGTAAACCGCATGTAAACTGCATGTAAACTGCATATAATATATTACACGCAGTATATATGCATATTATATGTAGTTTACATGCAGGGTGGTGTAAACTGCATGTAGACTGCATGTAAACCACATATAGGTACATGCAGTTTACATGTAGTTTACACTACCCTGCATGTAAACTACATATAATATGCATATATACTGCGTGTAATATATTATATGCAGTTTACATGCAGTTTACATGCGGTTTACATGAATACTATGAATAAAATAATTTCCTGATGATTATATCGACTTAGTTAATGTTAATGCAATAATATACCTTTAAATTTTGAATTTCTATCATAATAAGAAAGATAGAAATGGCTTTATACTTGAATTGGAGGATTTATTATTTCTTCCCATTTCAATGATCCAGCTACTCCCATAAATGAACCATAGTGAAATTAATCATGAATTATGGACAAATGAATAATGGTACTTTGTTTCATTAGTTTCGTCATCAAGGATGCAATTCCTACTCTAGTTACATACCCACAATCATCTACCCCAGTATCGCCATGGAAATTTTCACCCCACATTATATTTTAATTTTTCGAATTTAATTGGTCCATAACTTGGCGGGTGATTAGAAATTTTTCACGTGTTGCTTTTACTGATGAATATTTGGTGACGAATATGGTTTCTGCAAGTAAAAAATTGATATTCAAAGGGTGTGACACACGGCTACACCTAACACTAACCCTAACCATGCATTTAGCAAGTGGGTGAAATTTCTATGGCGATACTGGGGAAGATTGTGCCCAGACCATTCTCTAATGAGCATAATCAAATTGCACCAATCAAAAGATTGTTTAATGACTCAATTCAAATAATAAGGCTATATCGGTCCAGAAGTTAATTATTTCAGTCGAAAGTATTATGAATATTTTATGATCATAGTTTTCACTCACATCTGCAGACCAGGAGAAATATATGATCGAAGAGTGTAAAAAATTATTGGATGTAGGTTAGTATCCACTAATTATATACATATATATCAAATTATATCACCTATTCAATTGTTTATAAGTTGCACGATCCATTTTCAGTTAAGTGTACCATACCGTACCGTACCCTGGCCTGGGTACATAAGTATAAGATAGATCATTTGGAATCTGCGGTAATAGGAAATTTTTTTGTTACATTCTTAATGAAAATAATAAAAAGATATGAATGTTTGAGAGGCTTTAAAGAATAATAATTGAACAAAAGATTTCTGTTTAACTCTTATTTTGTTTATTGAAAAATAGGGAATTATGTTTGGATTAGTTTAATTTTTTTATAATAAATTAATCGAACATTAATTAATAATTATTATTAAGACAATGATAACAAAGTGAGTTTAATTATTAAAGAATACTTTTGCTTTGTTTAAGTAATAGCGAGTAATTCAGTGAATGAGCATAAACTGTGAATGACTTTCAATCCCTAATAAAAAAATTCAATAATCTTAATCATTCAATCCAAATTTATGGTTTTAATTCGTTTCAGAAAATCTCTTAAATTTACATTTTTCATATATCGTAAAACTACTGTATACTCTTTCGTCATTGAATCTCGAGTTATACACAATATTGATAAAACATATTTATTTTGAATTCGGAAATTTGCAATTAAATATAGAAAATTTAATTATAAATAAAAAAAAAATATTGAAATATTTACCTCTTTTAAAAATTCTGAACTGATTTCTTGTGAAATATTAAGTTTCTCAAGGCAACTTTACTTGATTTATGAAATTCAAATAACTCTTCCGGCATTTCTATATATTCTGATTTCCAAATACTACACCCTCCTTTATCTAAATATTCTATATTCTTGAATTTACTATAATTTATTCGTCTCTAAATTTCCATTTTTTGCATCGTCCTATTGTCATTTGAATAATCTTATCAATTTCATCATTGCAACTAGTTCATTCTTGCATTTCTATAAGTTTACAATTTGACCACGTATTATTTTCAAATTTAATTCATCACAATTATGGCACCTGTGCCTTAATTTATTCCAAAGAAATGCTTTTTGTTTGTCTTTTATGGTTCCAATCCCACCAGTATGACAACTCCCAAGATTGCTCTATCCTTCATGATTTCTACGTTGAGCTGGTTTCAATTACCACTGCAATGCTTTTTTATAATTTTTTGATATTCAAATACCATCATCGTCACCATAACAATTCCCAAGATTATTCTGTCCGTCATGGCCCCATCCTCACCTTCAGCTAACTTCAAGTACCACCATAATTCTTTTGTGGTTCCAATTCCATACGGTAACCATATCCAAGATTATTACTCCTTTAATATTTCTCCAGCTGATTTCTTGTACCATTGAAATGCTTTCTCTTCATCTTTTGTGGTTCCAATTCCATGTCGGTAACAATATCCAAGATTACACTGACCATACCTATTTCCTCCTTCAGTTGATTTCAAAAACCACAAGAATGCTTTTTCGTTATCTTTCGAAGTTCCAATTCCATAATAATAACAATATCTCATATTGAATTCTCATATATGATTTCCACTTCGGTTTGTTTCAAAAACCACAAAAATACCTTCTTTTCATCTTTTGTCGTTTCAATCCCATTTATATAACAATAACCAAGTCTATTCTGTCCATCACTCTTTCCCCTTCAGCTGATTTCATGTATCACTGAAACGTCTTCTCTTCATCATAGTTCCAATTCCATAACTATGACAAAATCCAAGATTATTCTGTCACTCATTATTTCCCCTTTCAACAGCTGATGTCAAATGGCACTGAAATGTTTTCTCTTCATCTTTAGTTCCAATTCCATCACGGTGACAATATCCGAGATTATTCTTTCCATTGCTATTTCCCTTTCATCTGATTTCAGGTACCACTGAAATGCTTTCTTTTTTATTATGGTTCCAACTCCATTGCAATAGCAATAGCCAAATTATTCTATCCACTACTATTTCCTCCTTCAACCGATTTCAAGTACAACTAAAATGCTTTCTCTTCATCATTTGTGGTTCCAATCCCATCTCGATAGCAACACCCAGGACTATTCTGTTCTCCACAGTCTCCTCCTTCGGCTGATTTTAAATACCACTGAAATTATTTCTCTTCATCTTTTGTGGTTCTAATTACATAACGATGACAATATCCAAGATTATTCTGACCACTACTATTTCCTCCTTCGGCTGAATTTTGAGTACCACAGAAAAGCTTTCTCGTCATATTTTGTGGTTCCAATCCTATGTTGATGACGATATCAAGATTATTCTTCATCAAATGATATCCACCTTCGGCTGATTTCAAATTCCATCGAAATGCTTTCCTCCATCTTTTATAGTTTCAATCCCATTGTGATAACAAGTTCCAAGATTATTCTGTCCTGTATTTTGTCCTCCTTCAGCTGACTTTAAGTACCACTCTTTTATCTTCTATAGTTCCAATTCTACTTATAACAATATCCAAGATTAAATTTACCTTCATGGTTTTCCCCTTCTGCTGACTTCAAGTATCACTGAAAAGCTTACTTTTCATCTTTTGTGGTTCCAGCCCGTCGTAATAGCTATCTCCAAGATTATTCTGTCCTCCATGGTACCCACCTTCAGCTGATTTCAAGAACCACTAAATGCTTTTTCATCGTCTTTTGAAGTTCTAATTTCGAGGTAACAACTGAAATTTTTCACTTCATCTTTGGGAATTCTAATTCCAAGGTAATAACATTCTCCAAGTTCAAATTGTCTATTATTATTTCCCTCTTCAGCCAATTTCGAGTAAAACTGAAATTTCTATTTTCTTTTATTAAATTTTAAATTGTGCGGAGGTTTTTCGGCCCAAAAATTTAATAAAAATTATCGAATTTTCAAAGTTCTATTTCTTTTTGTAAAAATTTGAAATGGAACATAAATTTTAAATGTAATTATTACATTCAAGTTATTCGTAATTATGATTTTATTTTAATTAAATTATATAAACAATCATATTGAATAGTAAAAAGATAAAATAATAAAATGTAAAAATAAAAGATAAAAAAATTTAATAATAAAAGATATAAGAATAAAAAAAATAAAAGAAAAAAATATAAAAAAAATCCTTGAAAAATTTTATAAATTTGATTCTAAATAATAATTATAAAAAAAACAAAATGTAGCGTGTTATAAAACTAATGTTGTTGAAAAAGAATCTATACAAATAATATCAAATAATAATAAAAAAAATACAACTTACATTTCTTAATTAAGACCTTCGAAATAGGTGGGATCGAGAAAGTCGCTTGATTTTTTCTCGATTTAAATAGTGACTTGAAATGAATAAAGAATAAAAATATAATCATAAATTTATAATATTTGAAATTTAATGGTCTAATTTATTTGAGTTTTAAAATGGTTGCGAATTATTTACCTTAAGAATGTCATTTGCTTTGTCCAAGGTCCCCTGTTTGCTTTGCGTCATAATTTCAGGAGACCTCTTAATTATTATTCTTTTACGTGGTGGTGGTGTCAGATTGTTATTGTCATTATGGCTACCACCACCTCTTTTTTTGATTGAGACATCTGAAATAGGTGGAATCGAGAAAGTCATTTGATCCTTTCTCGATTCAAATAATGGCTTGAAATAAATAAAGAATAAAAAATATAATCATAAATTTATAATATTCGAAATTTAATAATTTGAATTATTTGAGTTTTAAAATGGTGAATTATTTACCTTAAGAGTATTCTTAGCTTTTTCTAAGGTCTCCCGTCTTCTTTGAGCCATTATTTCAGGAGACCTCTTAATTATTATTTTTTTGCATGGCGGTGGTGTCAAATCGGAAATTTCGTTAGATGACCTTCCTCTCTTCATATTTAAATTTCTATTGAATTTGTAAAATATACAATTTATTTTTATTAATCGTTTTTTAAAATTATTTATATAGGATGCGAGATGAAAATTTATCTAACCTAAATATTTTTGATATAATATGTATAACAGTGAGAAAAAAAAACGAAAAACTGGAAAAAAATTGAACAATTTTTATATTTATTTCTTTTTTTCTGGCATCTGATAATTTTCATTATTTTGCACGGATTTCATTTTTTTCGACTGATTAATTATCACATTAATATTTTTTTAATCAACTTCCTTTTTTATTTTCCACAATAAGAATATGTAGATTATATTAATATATTAAAGTAAGATATTATTTTGAGCTTCACTAATTGAATTTCCGCTTTTAATAAAATTTGTTTGATTTGTTACACACAAAAGTTTCGTCCTTATCATTATTAAGTAATTTTATTATTGTATTATTGTTCAGGATAATACGTAACATAATAACACAATTACATTATTCATATGATTTTGAATGATTTTCCTGCTTATTTAATAATCGTGAGTAAAAACTATGGGTCTAATTGGAGTATTAGAACAACAGTATATTATAAAATGTAATCTAAAAATCGTATTTTCTTTTTTTCAATCCTCAAAATCAATTAATGCTACTAAATAGTTATAGTTAATATAAAATAATATAATATTTATCAGAGAAAACATTTGTGATAATATTTGAAGCATAATATCATATTATTAGTTAACCAAAATTGTATCTTTTTTGTGTATCCATATTATATTATCATTTTTTTCTTTGTTAGAATCAAAATTAATAATAGTGATTATGAAATATTAATAATTATTAGTCTGATCTGATGTAATAATAATTATTTATTCAAGAAGATAAATTTGGTAGATAGGTGACTCACGATATGCTCCTTAAAAATTTTTCATTAGCTTCAAACCTTTTTTTATTTACCAGGATTACACAACTAACGTGAATTTCTAATGAATCCGATGACTATACTTGCCGCTTAATGAATCAATTTCCTTAAATTCTTTACGATAATATTATGAGAGTACGTCACATAATGTATGTATATTATCTATAGTAGTGCAAGCATACCATAAATTTTTGTGTTATAGGTATAAGAATAAAATTTTTTCATTACCGGTACTTATTTCCTTAATGGAAATTTCCATTAATTTTCCAGATAGAATCAAAAATTTTGAATTTTTTTTTTTAAAATACTCTTCACACTTTCTTCCACGAAATCAATAAAACACATCAAAATTATTTGTTTAAAAATAAGCCTTTTGTCTTTGATACTCATTTAATTTGTACCATATCTATTCTCTCCGACCACTTTTTACAACATAAATACTATCGTCATGCAAAACCATACTTCTAATAAAAGAGCAACCAAATCCACGCCACAGGTTTTAGGCGAGCTATCGGCAAATGTTACTTTTAAGATGTGGAGTTGGAAAAAATACGGCAGCTACAGATCTGCAAACATACATTTCAAAAAATTTTGTACTGAGGTATTTTTCTTTTATTATATATGTTTATCATAAAGTATTAAATAAATATAAACTAACACTTTCTTTATATTCTAGATGATATCAAGATCTCCTATTTCTGAAACGACCGTCTTCTTGTCACTAAAATATGTACAACGGTACATCAAAAAAGGAAATAACCTCAACTTTACCGACGAATATCAGCTCTTTACCATCGCTCTTATGTTGGCGAATAAATGGCACAATGACATGATATATGCAAATAAGTTCTGGGCAGAAATATCTCATATCGCTAAAGTTGATATTGACAAATTGGAGATTTCATTTCTGAAATCTTTAAATTTCAAGATGCATATTACTGGAGAAAAATATTCATTTTGGCTCAATTGCTTAAAAAATTTTCATCTCACTGGTAAACTTGAATATCTGTTTGCCATAAAAATTAGGAAGACAATTTCCTTTGTGCCATCTCTACCAGAACCGGGTTTTTCTCACAAACAGACAATCGATGCTGAGGTTATTGGGCCCTTAGTTGGATTTGAACGAAACATTTTTGTTTCCCATTACACAAAAGAATATAAATTGTTCGCATAAACTGATTTCATTTTTAAGATTTCTACGATATATATTAAATATGTATTAGGTTATTAAGATTGGGAAGCTATAAAATTATGAACAATTAGTTGAGCGATTAAATTAGATCTTATATTTTCTTTAAAAATTTAGATTTTCTTATATTTTTTTTTATTAATTAGCTATTCATTTCAATATATTTCTTAAATAAAATTAATTTTGAAAAATATTTATGTTTTTTTATTGTCAAGTTTTTTATATCTCATTATATTTCATTCCATAATTATTGTTTTTGCAGCGTGATTAATTTTCAAGAAAAGTAGAAAATTATGATCGAGAAAAAGGTAAAAAGAAAGAGTTAATTAATGATATGATGTTGTTGTTTGGTTGATTTTGACACATCGACTACTTTCATGTCAAGAAGAAGTTGAAATCTAGAATAAGGTTGAGTATTGGTGTACTGTATAAATTTTCTAGATTAAGTCTTTTTTTAATTCAAAAGAATTCAGATGTGAGTTGTATAGTCGTATTACGTTTTGACAACTTCTTTAATTCTATGTTTTTTATTTCAGGACTAAGTACATTTATCCATCTCACGACATTGAATATTGTATTCATCCCGTCACGTCCATATATTGAGACTGCATTTTTGATCCTCTTTTTTCCATTGTCTACATTGAAAAGTGGGATTGGTCCATCGATATTGTCCTGTTATGTTACAAAGATAATTGAAGAATGATAATAAATTGAATAATAAAATATAATGGAAAATTGGATTAAATATAAAAGAATCAATGTATAGTCAAAGTTGATTCGAACATTTTTCTTTTCACAGAGATCAATTATCAATAGGTTGATGATAAACTGAATAACATGACATCAATACCATACTGCCACGTGCAAGATTTTATATCATTACATATCATTACACACTACGTCTTCGTTCAAGCAATATAAAAAAATTTCTATTCCATAGTAAATTCTTTATCTCTGTTCCAATTTTCTCAAACTTTACACTTAATATCTGTATCTGATACTTTTTCTTTTTCAACGTTTAATGTTTATATTCATATTCACTTTTCTTTCCACATAAAACATGGATCCGGCTGTTCTACGATTGTCAAGAAACTTTAAATTACCAACCAATTATAAAACTAAAAGGAAAAATGAGCTCAAAAGTGAGTTAAACCAAGCATTAGAAGATATTAACATCCGCAAGTTTTGTAAGGATAATTCAAGAGGTTTGTTAAATTTTGTTTTTTTTGTATACATAATTTATAGCATTTGCATAATAATAGTGTTATCCCTATGTTATCTATGTTTATTTTTAGATGTTAGATCAACAAATTTCGTCCGTGGCATTACTGCTGCTGCTCTTTTCGCGATGCAAAAACTTCTGCTACAGCTACAAATTCTGCTACTGCAAATTCCGTTCGTGTCGTCAGAAATTCTCTTCATACAATCTTAGTAAACTCAAATATATATCGTAATTCATTTTGTGCTTACTTAGTAAAACTCAATATGTATATTCTATCATATATTCTCTAAAATTATAATTATTGATTGAATTTTATGGTTTGAATGAAAAAGCATGTATTTTCCAAAATAAATACTATATCGTCGATAGCACATATAATATAAATCATCATCAAATGATGTTTTTTTATTGAATTCAGTACAAGTATTATGAAAATAAAATAAATTTAAAATGCAGTGTTAAAAAGTGCATATTTTTGTGCTTCACGAGAATGGCTTTTCTCCCTATTAAAAAGAACATTCACATATATTATTTTGAATTTGTACATCTATATCTCATTACAACGGTTGAATAAACAAAAACATGCAAACTTTTTGTCGCAAATAGGCAGGGAGATTTGTAGATGATTCGGCGTTTCGTAAATAGGTTAAGCCGATTTGCGCTTAAAAATTTTGCCGATTTTTGATCTGGAAAATTAATAAGCGTAATATTACGTAATACTATGACTTATTAATATCCTGATGTAGTATAATCGAATAAAATTTAGTTGAATTAATGCAAAATGGTTCCATATTTCATTCTTTGATTTAACATTAATTCGTGATGTGTAAGAGCCCATCTAATAATAATAATAATAATAATAGTAGTCGTAGTAGTAGATTTATTATTATCATAATCATTGTTATTAAATGCTACTTTTTAATATCAAATTTTTAATTTATTTAATAATCAGTTATAATAAAATAAATAAATAATTTTATTTTTGTATTTTTTAATTTTGATAATACAGTGGACTCTCTATGAATGACCCCGGGGAATCAGCATTAAGGTTCATTTATAGAGGTGCATTCATTGTAATAAAAAATAATAAATAATTTAATTTTCTTTTCACATTGAAATTTTTTGGTAAATAATATAGAAAATGAGAATTTTAATAAATGTAATTAGAGAAATAAGATTGCAAATTTTTCATACCTTCGCAAATTAAAAAAATTTCAGTTCCCAAATTGAGAACACAATGTGATTTTTTATTATTCTAGAAAACTTGCGTGCAAAAAATCTATCAGTGTTTTGTTCTAAGCTATTTTTTAAGATTATAGCAATAATTTTCTTCGCGACTTTTTTTTAAAAGAAATTAATTCTATAATAGGTTGTCTAATATAATTGTGCCATTTGTTGTAAATTAAATTAATTTAAAAAATAAAGATTTTATCGTAATTCCCTTGGTCAATCCAAGAAAGAAACCAAATAAATAACATTATTAAAAACCAAGATCTTGTTATAAATCCCAAGTATTAAAAATATCAAAATAATAAATAACTTATTGTGGAACCCATTTATCAATCCAGTTATTTAAAAAGAAGGAAAAATAGTAAATGATATTAAAAAAAATAAAAATTTTACTGAAGAATTCATTACATAATAAATTAATTCATTAACAACTTACAATATTGATAGTTTAGAATCCAATTATTATTAAATATTTAGTATTTCTAAATTGTATAAGCTAAAAATTCAGGCCAATGAACGCTTGTTTATTTAAAATTATTTTATTTTTATAGAGAATTCTAGCAATCATATGATTATCCTAATGAATTTCTCTTCGTCAATATTTAAAACTAATTGCAAAACGAATTAACAAATTGCAAATGTTACGATATGTCATTCATGGAAAATTCGTAATAAATTTATAATTAGAATTCCGAAAAAATTCTTGTTCATAATGAATCATTAAATTTAATGCTTTTGGATTAGTAATAATTATTTCAGATCCTTTCGTAGATCCTCAATAGTTGGCACGATTGGCAAAAAATAAATGTTCTGATATTTTTCGTCTAGGAATTTTTCTTAGGGAGATTTCTAGTGGTAGTCCTCCTTTTTAAATGGAATCCTCATTAAATGTAAATTTGTTAAACAATATTGCAAAAGAAAAAAGTGAATTAGCTAGATATAAATTAAAATATTAATGATTATAGGAGATTTACATTATTGGAATTAAGTCTTCACACGTGATTATTTTAAAATGAATATTATTAATCAACGAAACAAATGAATATTATTTGGTTGTTTTTTTATAATAGTTTATTAAAACGGATGATTACCGTTTCTTACGGTAAAGCTATAATTCATTTTTAATGAAATAAATAAAATAAATAATTCTGCAGGTTCAAAGCGAGGTGCATCTCATCATTTATTAACTAAAAATCAATAGTGAATATGATGGAAGGCTGTAGAAGAAACTTTTATAATGTAAACATAAGATATTGTACTTATATTATCAATATTTTCCAAACTTTATTCAACTGGCCATAATTTCTAAATATGGTATGGATTAGGGAGATGAGTTTCACAGAAAAAATTTTGCGAACAATTAGTCTGATGTAATAATTAGTAATTATTAGCATGCTCAAAATTAGATAAACTTTTTTTTCAACTGAAACAAATAAAAATGTAGTAATAAAATATATTATAAAATATATAAAAATGTATTATACAAATCATGATTACCAAATTAGGTATTGGCTAAGCTGAGTATAGAAGATAAAATCAAATGTCAAATGTCAATAATGTTTTTTTTTTTTACAAGGTTATAAAAAAGGGGTATAGATAAAATTGATGAAAAAAAATCTATTGAAAAAAATTCCAAAATTCTGAATTTTCTTTAAAACAAATTTTAAAAATGAGTTTATCAAGCAAACAACAACCAAAACCACAATACTATTTTTACCAACCTTCCTTAGTGAGGGAGAAACTTATGTTGCCAAAACACTATCACCAATTTAAAATTCAAAATAGGCAACAAAAGGTATTATTAAAACATCATTTTTAGAACTTAAATATTTGACTTCTTTCATTCCTTTCACTTAATTCAATTTTTTATAGTTGCAACAACAACAACAACAACAACAAAGAAATCCTATTGAGCTTCTAAAATATCAACAAGGGATTAGAAAAATGTGTGAAATGAGGTTGCAGCCCAATCAGCAGCCACAACAACAACATTTTCAACAACAACATCCACACCAATTACAATTGCAACAGCATCAACAGAAACAGCAACCACAACAGTAGCAACAAAAGCAACAAAAGCAACAACAACTTCAGTACTATTTGCAGCAATTTGGTAGAGCTCATATTCAAGAGTATTGCCAACCTTCTTTAGTAAGGGAACAACTTAAGTTGCCAAAACACTACCATCAATTCAAAATTCAAAATAGACAACAGAAGGTATTAAAACATTATTTTTTGATCTTAAATATTTGACTTTATTTATTTCTCACTTATTTCAATTCATTTATAGCTGCAAAAACTACAACAACAAAAACAAAGAAGTTCTGCCGAATTGTTCAAATATCAACAAGGAATTAGAAGAATATGTGAAGAAAGGTTAAATATTTCTAAACCCTTAAAACAAATTAATAATAACAATAATAATGACGTTGGCAATAAAAATGACAAAGGTAAGCATTTTTTATTGTATCAAGAATTTTGAGATCATTACTAATTTTATTTTATTTTTATTTATTAGACGAAAATAAAATGATGCTGCGATTGCTATCAATAATATTAATAATAATAAGAGAGTTGGAAGTAAGTATCTTTTATTTTAAATTAGAGAGAAAGATATTCTTTTAAAATATTTAAGATTGAAACTAAATTTATTTTATTAATTAAAAGATAATGACAAAAATAATAATGAATATAAAAATGAAAAAGATAATAATGATAATAATATTGATAATAGCAATATCAAAAAGAAAAGAGATTGAGGTAACCATCTTTTCGTTTATATATGAATTTTTAAAAAATTTGAGATTAATACTAATTTATTTTATTACTTAGATAATGATGACGAAGAAAATGTTGTTGTTGATGCCAAAAAGAGGCAAAATCTTAATACAAAATGGTTTTAAAAATTTTTTTAAATTTTAATTCGTTTCATTTTTAATTGTATAAACTTAAATAAATAAATATATAAATGTATAAAAATAAATATAAAGTATTATTCCTTTTGTAACGTGAAACAAAGATTTTGAAATATATAAAGAAAATATTTCAACAAAATATAACAATATAAAATCAAATTCATATTTATGATAATTATATTATCGTTGTAATTTTTTTTTAACTATTGATCAATTGGATAATCATATGTTGAATGTGTCAAGAAATTTTTTATTTAATTAAATAATTTAAAGTATAAAAAATTAAAAATTAGAGAATTCCAAAAAATTGTGCAGGATAGACGATTTGTGGTTTAGAAAATAATGCCTGAAGTCGTAAATAAAAAAAAAATGAAGAAATTTCGCAATCAGTAATTTAATGAATCATAATTTATTAAAAATTCAAAGTTATAGTAGAAAAATAATATGTATAATGATGCTAAAATGAATAATCTATATAATTTAACGAATTAATTAATTATTTAATTTTGGAACATAACGTAATTAAAAATCTATAATATTAAAGAAATTAATTATTGACTATTTTTATTTGAAATGAAAATTACTAATGAAAGCGCTTGTTGATGTTAAATGACATGACATCAAATCATTGAGAAAATCATTAAATTATTAGACGATACTGCATAAGATAAGAAATGGCATCTTTCGCACCAAATAAATTTTCCAAAATGAAAAACAAAATTTATCCGAAATGAAGGTAATTGTGTGTTCACTCGATTTAATTATGTAAAATTATGCTACTCAAGCCAAGATTGAAATTTTTTTAATATATTTGTGGTAATAATCAAATAAAACATTCTGCATCATCTCGTGAGGACACTAATGGTAAATTTATGCTTATTTGAACCTTCTCATTTTACATCTTTTTATTGTAGCTAATATATGCACTTTTGAGGAACCAAGAAGACAAAAAAGAATTAAAATTATTTGTTCAGCTGGTTATGGAACTAATTATAGGGTCCATTCAAGCAACACAAACTCTACAATTATATCAATCTGAATTAATTCAAAAGTTTTCTGATAGAACTAAGGCTAATCTTAAAAATATGACTTCTGTCTCAAAAGAAATTGCAATATTAAAAGATGGATATCTTGTGGTGAAAAAATAATTTATTTTATTCATTATTAGTATTAAAAGATAATTTATTAAATTCAATTTCGGAATTTTTACATTTAATAAAAATTACAATCATATCTCGAAACAATATATATTTTAACAATTATTTTTTTTTCTTTTTTTATTCAATTATTTTTTTCAATAAAAAATAAAATAAAATAATGTTCAAAACTAATTCACTTTACAATTATAGATCCAAACCAAAAATAATTAATATATTTTAATAAATATTTTTATGATGTTTATAAATAAAGTTTATATAAAAATTAATAATTCTGGTTTTTAGAATCATTAGCCGATAATAATTAAAGTATTTTTTATTGTAAAAGATAATGTTATAAATATAATTGTTTAGTTAGTAATTTCGCTTATTAAATCAATTATAATCAAAAAAGTCTTGATATTTCGTATTGTTTATAAATGTAATAACTAAAATAATGAAAAATGATCTAATGAAAAGACTAATTAAATGATTTCACAATAGTTTTCGCATTAGAATAATTCTTGGATTGAATAGAGTACATTTATCATTGGTTACTAATTGGATAATTCTTCATTTCATATTAAAAACGAAACAATGAACAAATAATTGAATAGCTTTTCAATTAGTCGTGGAATTTCATAATTATATAATTAGGTATTTAATGAGTGAGTATTATAAATTCTATTTAATTGACTTTAAAGCTTGTTCTATTGAATTAAGTAATTTATAGGTCTGATTATTATTAATCCTTATACTTCAGAAAAATTAATAAAGTGTAATATTACGTAAATATTACGACATATTGATTAAGATTTATCATTACATTCAAATAATTAATTAATAGACAGAATTTATTAATAAAACTATATTTTATTTAATCAAATAATTCTTTAATTTTTTATTTTGGAATAATTAATCAATTCAAATTATCTATTAATCGAAACTTCTTATTAACCATTGGAAATGAAATGAGTTCGTAGAATGTGAGTAGTAATCGTTAGTAAAAAGAAACAATTAGTTATAATAAATAGAAATGTATATTAAAAATAATTAGTAAATTAATATACATAAATAATATAGTATAATTGTAATAATCTAAATTGTTAGTAAAATGCCAAAAATATAAAATTTAGTTATTGTTAGAGATATCCGATAAAATTCCGTGATCAGGTTATGCAACATATCATTTAAACCAATAAAATTTTCCAAAATCCTGATCTCACATGATAGTAATAGACTTAACTGGTCTTCTCATGTCTTAAAAACCATTTTTAAAAAAAGCTTTTTTATGTAATAAAAAAACTAAAAAATTTGCTTCGAACTTTCATCAGGCTCTGAATACCTAGTTAATACATGTAGTAACATTTAATCATGAAGTCATGCTTGTTTTAGAGAAATCCCGAGGAGAGGATTATAATGCATGATAAATGAAATTGAAAAATGGTATAACTATTCTCAAACATTGCGAAAATTTAGTTTTGGAAATAATTCATTACATATTTAAATTACAATAAGTTAATGGGTAACATGAGTAGGTATTAGCTAATATAAACCGCAGCAATATATATTTAACAGTATATTATAAAATGTAATCTAAATCAATATTTTCTTTGTTTCAATCTGACACCAATACTATAAAATAATATAATACTTATCAGGTGATAAGATCACGCCACATGTAGCATAATATTGTGGCGGTCTGCCCAGAACAAAGAGTAAAGTTACGTCAATCAGTCCCACTAAATCGGACTCTCGTTACACCCCTTTTCGTACTAACTCAACGTACTCTTGTACGCAATATTTCGTAACGCCCACTATCCGCCAGTAGGATCAAGCAGTCACTTGCCTACTCGCAACGAATAGATATATAAAATAAACTCTTAACACAGTACACACAGGTGCGATCTGAAGGTACGTGAGTAAGTGGAGTAAAAGTATCTTTTTACAGCTCACTACGCAAACTTCCGAATCTTAGCTTCAGACTTTATTCAGTAACTTTATTCAAGAAATTACAAAATTAGTAATAGAGGTATTACGGGCTGTTAACCGTTTCTCACCAATATTACCGTTATCACGAAATAAAAATATTAAAATGTATCAAATTATTACGGTGTATATCGAAACTTTTAAACTTATTGCAAAGATGTAACAACAAAAATATATCACTGCTTTGGCGTGTCTTATCTCTGCTGCTAAATCAAAACAATATGTTTCTATCTTTATTATTTATTTTTATTATAAAATGCGTACCAAAAGATTATTAATTTTATTATTACAAATTAAGTGAAAGATTTTCGTAATTATTCGAAATGTACCAAAAGAAAATTAAAAATTATAAAAATTATGAAAATTGTAAAAATGAGCCGATCCCCTTTTCACATCCTAAATTACCAGTCTATTTTATACACTTTCGAACTTATTTTCCTTCATCCTGTGTTGTCGCGCCTAAACACGTTCTTTTCTATTTTTAAAGATGACACACAAGGATGAAATACTTCGTACAAAGATGAATAATCTGTCATCTAGATGGTAACACACTCATCCGGTTACACTGTCATCTCAATGTCATCTCCCGTGACCTTCGCAACATTTCGAAATCCCGTGCACATCCCATGTGGAATTCGTGCACCCTCAATATAACATATTATAGACAAAATATTTAATAACATATTTAATAAAATCTACGAATTATTATTGTAGAAAATAAAAAGGGAGTTGATAAAAATATGTGAAAAAATGAAAATTCTTACATCAGATTAATCTGTTGACCAAAAACAGAACAAAAGAATAGTTATAATAAATGAAATTCATGCGAAATATCGGATGTCAAGTAAATAAAGAAAAAAAAGAGGAGAGGCAAGCATAAAATCGGTCTGATTTTTATTAGTTTTAATCTTTTTCCTCACTATTATTCACATTAATAATATTTAGGTTTGAGAAATTTTTATTTCACATTGCGCATAACCTTTCTCTAATAATTTTAAAAAACTAACGATAAAAATAGATATTAAATCAAAAAAAAAATTGTATATTTTAATATAAATTCGAAAAATGAATAATAAAATATCTACAAATAAAGTTTCTATCTCACCTTCGAACAAAGGCTTATTTGGATCAGGGTTCAAATATGGCAGCAATTCATTAATGGGAAGTTTTGGTAGTATGTTAGGCTCTCAAAAATCAATTTTTTGATGTGCAACCAATACAAAATGAAGAGGAAGATAATGAAAATGATAAGAAAAAGTTCCTTTAGAAACAGGAACAAAAACTTTATTACGAGAACTAGAAGGTAGAAACATCAATGACAATAATTATAGTAATAATAATTATAATAAAAATAATATTTTTTTAATTTTAGTATTTACTGGAGAAGAGAATGAAACTACTCGATATTCAACAAGAGCAAAAATTATACTGTATGGATGAAAAAACGTGGAAAGAAAAAGGAGTCGGAATACTAAGACTTAATTATCCAAGAAATAATGGAAACTCACCTCAAATAGGTAAACCTTCAATATAAATTTATGATTATTGTACTTACTTTTACCGAAAATTATTATATTCTTAACATTATATTTCATTAAAAATTTATAATAATTTTACAGTTATGCGTGCAGATACCATACTAAAAGTGATCTTAAATGTTGCGTTATTTCAAGGAATGCATGTCGAAAGATCACAAGAAAAATTTATAAGATTATTTGCATTCGAGGGTGATCTACTTGTTCATCTAGCCATCAAGGTTAATTATTTGCGATTTTGTAATTATATTTTAATTATATTTTAATTATCCTTTGATACATTTTATTGTATTTTACTGTATTTTCTTTAGTTAAATAATTCCAAGGCGGCTGATGATTTATATGAAGCGATAATGGATGCAGTCCCTCCAGCTCAAAATCAATCGCATCCTAGAGCAAATGGAGAATCGAGGGAAAGAAACGTAAAATAAAAGATTAGAAGGTATATTTCATATTTTATTTTTTAAAAAAATTATAATAATAATAGATGAATAATAAATAATTAATATTGCGATTTAATTTTAATAGAAGGTGAAGATGACAGCAAGGATAATAGCTCCTGGGGACGAAAACGAAATAAAATGTCCAGTGAGTAACATTTTTATCAAGGGCATTTAAATATCATTTATTTTTTTTTATATTCTTACTTAACTAATTTGAGGTTGTTTCTGATAGATAGATAGATATTTTTTATTTTTTCCATTTATATTTTTTAATAAAAATTTTATTATATTTTGCATAAGTTAAATAATTATTTCTTGTGAATAATCGAAGAATTTTCAAGAATAGCATTAATTTATGTATAACACTGAATTCATAATTGTCTATATAATTTTAAGATTTATATTTTGCGATATCCAATTATGCCATTATACAAAGAATTTATGCTCTTGCTATCAAAAGTTCAATGGCAATATTTTCTTATAGTATAAGTCTATAAAATTTCTAGAGCATGAAAATATTGAGTTAAATATACTTCTATTCGCAATAATACAATGAAAATAATTTTGGTGTTAGAATTACTTTTTGAAAATGAAAAATCGAGCGGCCTTTTTTTACGAACGTGCCTTGGAAGAGTAACAGGTAATATATATATATATAAATTTGAGACATATTTTGTTTATCCGTTTATTTCTTAAATAACCAAAAATTAGATTAATTGATTTTTAGAATAATATATACTTTACTTATTAGCAAACTCTCCAGCATCAGCTATAAATGCTTGCTCAAATTGTAGTACCACTAACATTCTAAAAGTTTGCTTATTTTCATTTAATGACCTAATAAAATAAATATCAATAAAAAAAAAGAAACATACCAGCTAAAATTAACATTGCAGATTTCTTCACAATATATTAATAATCAGCATCCCAACATTGTTTCATTAAAGCTGCTAATTCATATGGAATATATATTCATAAATCTTTGGTCGACATCCTTTGACTATATCAAGAGTTAATCATGTTCACAGTAGTTTCACCAGTTATTACTCCCCACAGTAATATCTAATATACCATTCAATAGTTTGTACTAAATATAGAATATTTCCAGAGTGCATCATATTTTATGAATTTTATTTAAATTTATTTCTATACGATAAATAATTATTGTGTTTTTGTAAAAAAGTAAGTGAATAATAATTATCTTTCAAAAATGTCTTAAATAATTTTGATAATAATTCAAAATTAACATATAATCTTGAATGGTTGGATCATTAGTTAGACCGTAACATGCAACAGGAAATATAGAAGTAACATCAAGTGTGATTTAATGTCACCTATCAATTTTTGTAATTATATTAAAACAGAAATTAACATATTTAATAATAATAATTTAACTTATTTGCAACCAATGCACATTATTACTATTTATCTTGTCCTCTCAATGTTTGATGTACAGAATTCCATTTTTTATAATGTTCATCATTCCAAATTGCTGTATAAATGGTAGATATTTAATATTTCACCTTAATCTGTACTTCGGGTATAGAGTATAGACTCTTATCCTATGCCCTCCAAATATAATTAGATGCAAAAGTTTCATTTTTGATAGATCAGGTTATTTTTTTTAATATATCAAGATGCACGAAAAAAAAATTGTTATTTTTTGATATGCCTATAATTGTTTATTTAGAGATGCATCAAAAAAATAACTATTTTGTCACATGAAAATAATATGTATCAAAAAAATAACCATAGATCTATCAAAAACAAAATCTTTGCTAATTAGACAGGTGATCAGAAAATTACACGTGAAACATTTAAGGGTGACAAATATGGTTTCTGCAGCTACAGTGCGGTACCTCTATAACCAACCCTATTTTTATAGTTAAGGTATGACATTTTCAAACAAATGTCACACCTTTCTAAATAAGTATTTTAAAATTTCAGCCATTAATTTTGATAGATCATATCAATAGCAATCAAACTTATCGGATAGAAGTTTAAAATTTTGAGTATTGAAGGTGTTACATAACTTTGAAAATCATCTATTTATATAGTACGAATAAAAATTGAGACTAATTAATTTTTGTGAGACTTTGTAAAATTTTTACCATTTTGTAGCGCCTAGATAGCTTAATCATTTTAGCTTAGAAACATACCCAACTTTCACTATAAAATTTTGTGGAAATTTTTAATTAAACGATGCCAAATTCTCGTAAAAAATTGGCTGCAAAGAATAGATTAAAAAATCAATCTCGTAATAAAAATTCTGGACAGTTTTTACCACAGTATTCAGATAATGAAGAAAGTGAATATAATAGTGATAGTGAATATTCACCTGACAGTTCAGATGAAGATTATAATCAAAGAATATTAAAATTGGGTGAAATAACATTTATTAAACCAGATACAACAGGTCTGATTTTTTTTACTGTAAGTTAATATTTTTTTAATTAAAATTATATCAAAATTAAATAAAAATTTAATTAACTTTCAGAAATTAAAAAAACAAAAAAAGCACCTTATATTGGTAATTCTACTGCAACTTATTATCGAAAATATGGTCCATCAGGTATTTTTACCAAAGCAGCTGAGGGTTCTTCATCGATTAATCAATACTTTACACAAAAAGAATCAAATATTGCAATTGAAACAGAAGAAGATTTAGAAGAATCTGCAGAAAGTACACAAGATGAAATGAACATTGAAAGTGACAATGACAATAATACTTTTTCTAAACAAATAGAAACATTAGAAGTAATTCTTCGACAAAATAAAAAAAAAATTTCAGCATATGATTATCTTAGATATCAGGCAGTTTATGAATTTTTTATTAATCGACAAGAAAAAAATATGACAAGCAAAAATGCAGCATCTGAAGCAGCAAGAAAAGTTTATGACAAAGGATTATATCGTGCAAAAGTAATTTGTCGATGGGCAAAAAGTTGGATTGAAAATGGTTCATTACCAGTATCTTTACAAGGCTGTCATCAAAAAACTAAATCATTAATTGATGATGAAGATGTAATTGAAAAAAGTTTAGAATTTATTCATATAAATGAAGGAAAAATTTGAAAAATTAATGCCAACATTTGAAGGTATTAATATGGAACAAAAAGATCCAATTTTATCAAATGGTGAAAAACTTCATATTCTTGTAACTCATGATGAGTATCTCTTTTATGCTAATGATGATCGTCCTATAATTTGGGCTCCTCTTGGTGAACCTCCTCTTCGTAAAAAAGGACAAGGAAAGTCAATAATGGTTAGTGAATTTCTTGCAGAAACAATTGGTTGTTTAAGATTAACAGATGAACAAGCTGAATTATATCCTGAAATATCACAAAAAGCACGAAAATTTTTACGTCCTGGTAAAAATGAAGAAGGGTGGTGGACATCAAAACATTTGCTTGAACAAGTAAAAGATATTGCTATTCCTATTTTTGAAATAGTGCATCCTAATGCCATAGCATTATTTGCATTTGATAACAGTACCAATCATGGAGCAATGGCGGATGATGCTTTATGTATACAACGAATGAATCTAAATCCAGGTGGACGTCAACCAATAATGAAAAATACTAAATTTGGATTAGAAAATACTTTTCAATCAATGGTATTTCCTTCTGATCATCCAAAATATCCAAACAAGCCTAAAGGTATTAAACAAATATTAATTGAAAGGGGATTATGGTGTGATAATTTAAATCTTGATTGTCAACTATGCAAAAATAAAGTAAAAGATCCAGCACGAATTAATTGTTGTGCACGTAGAATTTTATCATTACAACCAGATTTTTTGACACAAAAATCTGAATTAGAAACTGTAATTGAAATGGCAGGACATAAATGTATTTTTTATCCAAAATATCATTGTGAATTAAATTTTATTGAGATGTATTGGGCAGCAACCAAAAGATATACACGTGAACATTGCAATTACACATGGAATGGATTACAAAAGACTGTTCCTGAAGCATTAGATTCTGTTTCATTAATTAAAATAAGACGTTTTGCACGAAAATCATGGAGATACATGGATATTTATAGAAAAGGAGTAACAGGAAAGCTTGCTATGTTTGCAGAAAAAAAATATAAGTCACACAGAAGAGTTCCTGATGATATACTTAATCAAATTAATTTAGAAAATAATAATGAATAATAAATTTTTTATAAAAAAAATAAATAAATTTTATAAATTTTCATAATGATATATTAAATATCATTAACCAATAAAATTCATACTAAGTCACGTTTTTCTTATATTACATAAGCCAGAAAAATTGAGAATTTTTTTTTTTTGCCTAATTAGTTCATCTCTTCAAAAGCTATTTTATGGTACTAATTTTATAAAATTCTGATCACTAGATTAAAAGATATACAAGGTGCCTATTATAGAGGTTTCGCACTGTACCAGAAATTTTTTCGCGAATTAAATTTTGATTGGACCATAATTTGGTGTGTGATCAGAAATATTTCACGTGTTGTTTTTGCGGGTGATGAATATTTGGTGACAAATATGATTTCCTTAAGTAAAAAAATTCCAAGTCCCCAGGATATTTAATAAAAATCGATATTCGAAGGGTGTGATGCGTGGTGATAAATATAATACCCTAATCCTAACCCCTGCGGAATATCACGTTTTCGCGAAAAAATTTCTGGTGATACGGAGAAGCTAGTTTCCGCAATCTACCCCAGTACAGGGACAATGATATTTGGCATTCCACAAAATATCACATAAAGCACAAAATTTTGTGGTAATCACAAATTTTTGTATTATCACTACAAAATTTCACAAATTTAACTCATTTTATATTAATATGCACAATTATGCACAATAAAATACATAATCCGCAGTAATTTTAATATAGATTGATTAAAAATAAAAAGATCGTAAATCATACTTTAATTATAAATTATAAATGCCTCGTAAACGGTGTTAACCCTATTTTTATTCTTTTATTATTATAATTTTATATTTTATATTATTTATTACTTTATTATATAGTTATTAGTATTATTATTTATATATATTATTTTTAGTATAGTCATTATTTTGATATTTGTATTACATTTAGAGTTTTTATTGTTTATGTAAATTCTAAAGTAGATCCTATGTAATGTGTAACATTACGTGATAAGAGGTTTTACCCCGATCAAACCGCTAAAACCTCTGGTAAAATCTATAGAAAATAGTTTAATAATCGTACCGGAAAATTATAGAAAGTCCCGGAATGTTCTTTAGATTATTAATTATAATTCGCGATACATTAGCATTTTCTTATAAATAGAGGGTATTTTTCCCAGATGTAAAAACAGTTCTGATTAGGATCGAGCTCAAGAAATAAAGTCTTAGTGACTATTTGATAATAATTCTTAGGGAATTGTTAATTGTTTAAGCATTTGTTGCTTGTATTTTGTATAAAAAACTCACACCTGCCTCTTTCGACATTAGAAACCGCATTAATAAAATCCTTCGTACATTACCATCCCAACTTTAACATATTAATTATAGTCCTTTTATAATATATAATCCCTGTTATAGTTGCTTTGCTACCCTGACTTTGGTCTCGAAGGTAGTCACGGTCAACAACGGCCAAAAACAAGTTCAGTAACAGTTTTTTCACGAGTTAAAAAGTACGAAAATGTATTTCATGTTGACAATGGCCTACTTTTTTGTAACTATTGTGATCTTTCGGTAGAATGGAAACATAAATCTACAATAGAGGCACATTGTACAAGCAGAAAATATCTTTCTCAACAAAAAAATTTTGAATCAAATAAAAAAAAAAAATCAACAAACGTTAGAACGAAATTTACAAGCATCTAAATCAAAAAAAATAGTTATAGAAGATTTAATTGAAGCATTTGCTAATGTAGATATTCCCTTAGAAAAAATTAATTTGTTACTTCCCTTTTTTAAAAAACATCTTAAAGAAAGTGGTGCCATTCCTCAAGCTTCAACTTTACGTCAAATTTATTTGCCAAAAGTTTTTAATAAGCATCAAGAAAATTTAAAATTGTTTTTTGATTCAAAACCTATTTCTATAATTATGGATGAAACTAGTGATGATTGTGCGCGAAGTGTAGTCAATACCCTTTTTGTTTTTCGTACACAAACAAAATTAGTATCAGTTGATTTTTTAGAACAAGTCAATAATTCAACTATTGCACAAACACTATTTTCGGTATTACATTTTTATAATATTCCTTTAAATTTCCCACGTCTATTTCTTTCAGATTCTGCAGCATATATGAAAAAATCATATCGAGATGTTCTAAAGCCAATTATGCCACAATTAATTCATCTTCCATGTTTGGCACATATATTAAACCTTATTGGGTAAGATTATAAAATTTTTTATTTTTTTTAATTAAATACAATTAATTATTTTTATTAATTTTACTAATAATTTCACAATAGTGAAACTTGGCAGGATTTCCCACAATTTTCATTAATAAAAACCTTTTTGGCAAAAATTAAAAATTCTTTTGTCAAATCTCCTGCAAGAAAAGCCCGATATATAACTCACTTACGTATGAATGGTGTTGCATCACCATGCAAAATCCCATTACCAAATAAAACTTGATGGAATAGCTGGTTCAAAATGGTTTTTTATACAGTAGAGCATCTTCAGTATTGGCAGGATTTTTACAGAAAAGAAAGCGAAATTGATTCAAGGAATGAAACAATAAGTGCAATTTATTTGATATTACAAGATAGTCATCAATATAGACTTATTACAATTTATATACGATTTATATCAATATATGTTAAAGCATTCATCAAAGATTTAGGTTTTTTTCAACAACAAAAAAAACCTATTTTTCCTTATGTAGAAACACAATTAAAAAATCTTTTGGCTTATCTTGAATCAAATCAGATTTCAACTTATTTTGGTGAAGAACTTGAAGAAATTATAACAAATTTAAATTTCGATCCATCTGAATTTTATTCAATTTTTCAAGCTGCATTTCAATCTGCATATAAAAAATTCGAAGCACATATTCCCGATCATCCTACACATCCATTATTTTGTGCAGTACGTCTATTTGATCCCAAATACATGCATACAGGAAATAATCAAAGACACAACATTTATCAATATTCAATTATTAGTGAACTTGATAATCCTTCAGATGATTTATTACACGAATGGGGAATTTATTGTGGACTGGAATTTGATAATAATAATGAAAATGATTTGGACAAATATTGGAATGATTCATCAAATAGATTACCAAACCTTTCTAAAATTGCATTGGATTACATTTGGTTACCTATTTCTAGTTGTGCTGTAGAACGTAGTTTTTCTTTATATAATACTCTTTTAGATAAGGATAGACAGAATTTAACAAAAGAATCACTTAAACAATTGAATATGATGTATTTTAATCGTGACTATTAATTTTCAATAACAAATCAATAAATTTCGATCAAATAATATCACAAAATCTATAAAAAGTGTCACAAAATCTCACAAAATCTATAAAAAGTGCACAAAATCTCACAAAATTCACAAAAAAAAAAAATCGCAATAAAGCACATAATTTAAATACGGCACACACAAAATTTACATTATATCACCACAAAAAATAATCGTCCCTGCCCCAGTATCACCAACAGATTTTTCATGCGGAAACCATCTACCCCAGTATCACCAAAAGATTTTTCACCCCACGTGATATTTAATTTTGCTGAATTTAATTGGACCATAAGTTGGCGGGTGATTGACAAAAAAATGATATTTAATAAAAATAGTGGTGACACACGGTGATAAATACACTACCCCTGACAAACCCTAACCCATGCAGAAATTTTAAGGAGTCTGAACCCTGAACCCAGGGAAAAGGTTAAGATTTCTTATTATCAAATCTATATTTGTCATGTGATTTCTTAATTCATTAAATAAAAATTCCTTTTCATTTCAGTGAGAGGTGAATCATTTTTAATCTCGCTATTCTTGCTCAGTAATTGTTTTATGAATCTCGGTGTCCAGAGAATAATATGTTTTATCCCAAACATCGTTTAATTTATCATTCCAATCAATTTTTTGAGTAGTCATTATTTAAAGTTAATATAATTAAAATAATTAATTAACAGACAATAAATTATAGGGTATTGCTAAATATCACCGCAGGTGATCGTCACCTCTAGGCAAAATTTCATAATTCCTTGAACAGCCCCCCTAACTTTGCCCATGTAAATTTAATTTTGCCCAGTGGTGACAATAACCTACGGTGACATTTAACAATTTTCTAAATTATATGTTATTAATTTTTAATAATAGTTAGTGGATAAGGTTTATATTTAAATTGAATTTAATTATTTCTTAGTAGTTGGAATATGTGTTATCTAGGCAAATAATATTAAATTTAAATTTAAATTTAAATTCGACGAGTAGAGACCGTATGAGTAATATTAATGTATATGTATATATATTATGAGTAATAAAAAAAACCAAGTGTAATATAATATAATTTTGTGGGACGCAAAAGAGATAAAAATTCGAGTAAGATTTTTAATCGTAGGAATAATCTATTTTTTGCTTATATTATGGATAATTTTTAAACATAAAATTCCAAATAAAGTTGTGGGGTGGACATGCACTAATGTGCGTCCAAAACTACTCGAAAATAACCTCCTGAGGTAAATATATATATTAAATTTTCCATTGTAGGTTATAATTTTAAGATTGACCGAAGAATGTGATACTTATGACTATTATTTATATGTATTTTGTGACTAAGGATTTTTGACTCATATAAACTATTCTGCTCGGCTCTAAGAAAAGTAATTTAAAAGAAACTAATCTCTATATTTTCTTAATATTGGTTTTTTAGCAACTATAGAGATAACAAAACATGGAGGATTTTTGGAAATGCTATCAGAAAATTTATGATTAGACTAACAGCAGGAACAGTCATAATAGTCATAAGTGTAGTGGTAGTTTATGCTGGTGGAAAATAATAAAAATTAAAGGAAAAAAAAAACGAATTTTTTATTATTTTTTATTAAAGGAATGTTAAAGTAAAATTCTCGAAAGTGTCATTTTTTGGGATAATGGTTATTCGATTTCTAAGTGCAACTTTTATTTTTTTTTGACAATGCGGCAAATTAATACCTTTGTTTAATCGTTTAAATAATATCAATATTATCAATTTGAAATAATGTTAATTAAAATCGACGTACCGAAATTTAAAAATTACAAGCAAAATTAAATTGAAGTTCATTATTTCTGTTAATGCTCCCGAAAGAAAGAGTTTACTAAAATTTCAATATTTTTTACTATGATAAATTTTAAAAAATAAATTATAAAGTAAAACTCTCTTCATCATGATTGAAAATACAATATGATCAACTTAATTTTATTGATTGATTCAAAAATACAAAATGAAAGCATTCGATTACAAGAAAAGTCTTTTTAATTATTAAAATTGTTTTTTTTTTATCTTATTTCACTTTCCTATACATTTACATTCTCTTAACCATTGAATCTTTAGGTAAAGTAAAAGTTGAACGTTTTTGTTTTTTGGAACTATCGTATTGCATACACAATTCCCTAACAAAATCTGGAAGGGATTGATTACTGAATTCCGTTGGTCGTTCAATTAATTGGGCTACCAAACCCAATTCTCTGTGCCATTCAATGTGACAATGGAATGCCCATACACCGGGATTATCTGCAAGATATCTTATTACCATATGACTTTTTCCAGGCATTATGACAGTATCTCTAATGACTGGGTTTACCAAATTGAATGTAGTTAAATTTTCGGGATCTATTCCCGTTCCTGACGCTACTAACCAAAAGGAGTGACCGTGTAAATGGAATGGATGAAATGCATTCAAGGGATTTAAAAGAATAATTTCAACGCACCCGTGGGGAGTGTCATAATCATATACGTTTTGAGTTTTTTCGAAATCAGCAAAATTTTCTCTTCGCATTATTCTTTGAATTGTTGGATTACCGAAAGTGGACACAAAGGATGCATTATTGATTCCTAAGATATCGATATCATCTTCATCATTATGAATGATTGTGATGTTTAATAAAAATCTATCAGTAACATTGGTGGGTGCTGGTCTATCTTCGTATGGTCTTATAACACTTTCATTAAGACCTGAGCAGGATATTGGATAGTTAAGTGGAAATATATATGGACTTGATGTGGGTTTATTTCTGCCAGCACCAAGATAGTGGAGAACACCGATAGAAGTGTAATTTATAGAAGAATTTGAGTTGATAGAATAATCCTTTAGATCTAAACAAGATTCAAGAATATTAGCACGGATGTAATAATTGGTAATTGGTTGATTGGCGTTAAGGATAACAGAGTAACGTTGACCCACGTTAATTGGCAAGACTTTCACTATGGAATCACTGACATCTTTTACAGGAATTCCTTCAACTTCAATAACCTTGAGTGGATGATTATCAATGGAAAAGACAAAGTGTGCGTAGGCACTAGTGCTGATAATACGGAATCTATATTTCTTTCCTTTTTGAACATTGTATATGGCAGGTGTGACATTAGGATTGCAATGACTACCTGCTGCTGATGACGAACAGTTATATTGACCTCGACCACTGATAAGAGCAGCATCAGGGTAAGGCTATAAAAATGTACAAAACGAATAAAATGTAATTAGAAATCACAAATTACAAATTATAGAAATCGCATAAATTACAACTTTAATAATTACGTCAAAACCTCTGTAATGAGGAGTAACTCTTTGAAGGAAAAGTGAGGCTGAAGAGGAATGATACCAATCACTTAGCGTAATTAAATAGTCTTCTTGGTACGAATGATAATAAGGGTCATCTGGATCTTGAATAATGAGTGGACCAACCAATCCATCGACATATTGAGTCACGAAATGAGAATGGTACCAATAAGTACCCGATTGTTCCAAAGTGTAATTATAGGTGAAAGAAACTCCGTTTGGAATAGGGCATTGAGTTTGACCGGCAGTCCCATCATACCAATTTGTTCCACGTTGGTAAATACCGTGCCAATGGATAGCAGTAGGCTCTCCTAAATTATTGGTTACATTGATCACTAAACGATCACCTTTATTACAATGAATGAGAGGACCTGGATATTGACCATTGAAGGTCCATACAGGACGTTCGAAACCATCAGGAGAAAGTTTTTTCACTTTCAATTCAAAATTATAATAACGAGTTGTGGGTGAACTCTCTGTTAATTTAGGTAAAGGATCAAAAAGATATGATTTTGGAGCAAATCTAGATTGTAATTCATGAGATTCTTCTGATTCGATTGTGGTTGCAACGGCGGCCAAGAAACCACATAATGCAACACCGAGAATCGAAAATATTTTGAATTTCATTTCTCAAGAACAGATAAAAAAAAAAAATTATAGATGTATATGTCTATATATTTTACTAAAGAAATTAAAATTTTTATAATTATAAATAATGAAATAATTTATCCAATGAAGAGAAACTCAAAAGAAATAAATATTTGAATATTCGATCACAAAGAGGCACTTTTTTTTTACAAAGTCTACAGCTGATATCAAATGGTCAATTCCTCCTGGTTGCTATTGTTGATGTCGTTGTGGCTTTATTTTTTGTTGATGTTGTATTTGTTTTTGTTGTCTTAAAATTTGCAGTTCTACTTAGTAGCATTGTTTTATTTGTTATCTATTTTGTTTTCTATTTTGTTGTAATCGCCGACTTAAGTAATTTATAAAAAGAATAATTTCTCGTATTAATGATGATAATATTAATTTTGATGATATTTAATAATGCTGCGCTGTTGTCAAATTGTTGTTTTCGAATTATTTGTGTTGGAAAATTGGTGGTTGCCTTTTTTAGTTCTATTGTTTATCTATTTATAAAACTTAAAAACCTAATTTTTTTTTATTTTGAATTAATGTGATTATATAAAGTACTATATAATTATAAAAATTACTTATCATAAAACAAACCTCGAATTTGAATTTATTTGTGAATAACCGATAATTATTTTTTACCGTCCATATCTTCTTATTTAAAATGACGACGGCAAGCATTCTGAAGTTTGAAGGTATTTATTCTTTTTTCTCAATTAAGTTTTTACAACCGCTACATTTGTATTGTTCATAATACATAAAAAAACTTAAAACAATCGCAAATGGGTATAATAAAATTGGTGTTCTGTATTTAATAAATAGATAATGATATTTTTTTCAAATTAAAAAAGATTAATGATGTTTTTAATGCTAACAATTTATTATTTTTTATATTAATATTTATTAATTATAATCAATATATTTCTCTGGTTTTGCGCGTTAGTTAATAGTAGTAGGGGTTAGGGTTTGCCTCTGCTTCAGCGTCACATTTCCACCCTACATACCGGGGTTCGCCTTTGTTTCAGCAAAGAGGACAATAATGAATAAAACCCACAAAAAGACAAGTTTTTAATTCATTTTGAATTTTTTTTTGTTTGGAGTAACGCAATATTTATTGATGCAGGATTACTATCTATCCAATAGAATTTGGTAACATATCCAAATAAAAATCACGTTATAATCTTTTGGTGCGCCACATTTCGAAAAACATAAAAAATAAAAATAATCTCGGGCGTTTAGTGAGGGATTAAAAAAAAAAAATTCATAAATACTTTTCGTTTAGAGTCATCTGTTTATAAAATAAATAAAAAATATTCTTGAAATATTCTTGAAATATTCTTGTATTTTGATAACTAAAAGATTTAATTTTGTAATTCATAAAAAAAATTTTATTAAAGACCAAATTTTCGTAAACGTTTTGGAGTTTCATTTAATAAATGTTTTATTTAATGGTGATGATGATAATAATAATTATAATAATAATAACAAATAAAGCAGCCACATTGAAATTTTTTTTATTAGATTTGAGGATGATTATTAATTCACGCTAAGCAGAAATTATTTAAAATGCAAATGAATTAAAGAATAAATTCATTCATTATATAAAAGGATAACATTCATTGGAAATAATTAAAATTGATCACTTATAGCCACTAGAAATGGCTTATGAATAAATTAATGGCTTATTGATAATAAAATAAAACGATACGGCTCAGTGACAATAATTAAAGAAATGGCTTAAATAAAAATTATTTTATGTAGTACAACATTTTCCGAAAATAATAAACCAATATTTGCCATTTTTCTTTCCAAATAATTTCTGATACAAAGACCTTAATTTTGTGGTTTATATACAAACATGTGACTTTTATATGTGTTAAATTGATAAAAAAAAATTTTCATAAATTATATGACTAGTAACTCACAATCAGATTGGTCAAAACAATAATCACCTGATAAATACACTCCGTTTTATAAATGTGCATATAATAAATCCCAATAACTTTTTTATTTTGTATTTTAACAATAAAAGTAAACCGCGAAAAATAAAGCTATAGTCCTCATCTTTAATTTTAACGGATTATTTTTTTAATACCTATTTTAAGTAAAGAGTTATTAGCTTTTAAATAAATTAATTTTTGTTAGGTCTTTAGATGAGCATTTTCGTTATTTTTTTTTTTAAAAAAATAATATATTACTTTGTTATTTTTATTTATTTATTAATTTAAAGAATAAAGACATTATTATACAAATAGGATAATGACTAAAGCTCCATTGGCCAAGCCCCTTAAGACTTGGCCCAAGCCTCAAAAATCTGGGTTTTGCTCGAGCCAAGCCAAGCCCATAGAGGTTTGGCTCAAGCCAAGCCAAGCCTATAGAGGTTGGGCTCGGCTCGCGAGCCTTGTAGTGGCTCGTAAACTTCATGTAAAATTTATTAATCTAGTTTCACAAAACTTTAACTCTCTCGATCTTTAAAACCACCTTCTAAACATTGGTTGGGTCTCTAAGTAAAAGTGTTCCGATATAAAGTTACATTTGAAGCACATAACTTCATCCCCTTCAAACTATACTAAAGTGTTGTTACAAAATTTAAAAGTGTTAAAAAATCAAGAGTATGTTCTAGTAAAGTATTGCATCAAGTCCCAGCACAACTGAATTAGCTTGATTTAGAAAACATCATTTATTCAATGTGGGAAATGACAATGAAATCTCATTTCACGACACCTATTTAAAAATTTTTTTGCAGCGGTAACTTTTCACTAAATTAAATATGTTAAATATATTATATTTAAATTATTAATATTATATTTTATATATTTAAACTAATTATATTAATTATATTTGACAAAAATTTCACCCGCAATAACGTTCATTTCAATTAAATATCTCCAAAGACACCTGTTTAGTGGTACCACCATTGATTTTATCATAAAATAAAATTTTTGCCAAATTCACAAATTCCGTTTAATGAAATTAATCATATAAAATTAATGTTTTCAAAAAGTTTTAAATTTTTGAAATGTGTGTAAATGGGACCATTAGATCACTTAGATATTTGGATTCAATCTTAAATAATCTTAAATTATATTCAAAATCAATCTAGATTGATCGTTATAAGAGAAGAAAAAATTAATAGATGCCCAAATATACTCTTGAATCCACCAACAATATGTTTCGAAGATCATAATAATCGCGGTATGAAGAAAGATCCACCAGATTTGGGATGCTCTCCAAGGATAACACTCAAGTGAACAGAAGTTACAATCTAATAAAGATATTAGGTGTAAATCGCAATTAATAAAAGAGTTTAAGGACTACGTATAACGATGACAAACTCAAGTAACCTTAACATGGATATACATCTAAGATTAAAGATATCTGTCGTAATTATTTACAAGAGTTGCAATCAGTTGCAACTAATTGCGCGACACTTTTTTTGTATTACGACAGGTATCACTACCTAAGATGGAAAGATCATAACATTCTCCAGGAATACTTGGTTTTACAGATCGGTCTTATTCCTATGATCGATCTCAGACATATAAATCCAATCAGTAATTAATTTTATTTAGATAGGATCTTGATCTTGAATCATAATGAGAATTATAAAATGATTTTATATCTCTTTTTATATTAATAGCATAAATTTTTTCGTTTAGTCAGTAGTTTTCGAGAGTTAACGTTTAATATTACAAATATTATTCATTATTCTATTGATTTTTTTTTTGGTAAATTTAATATTTAAAATAATAAATAATTTATAATATTCTAGCTCCTGAAAATTTATACCCGCTTTGAGAGTCAAAATTATTGTTGTTTTTATTCATTGTTCCACGTCTTGTTACACATGAAAAACAAATTAATAAAAACCAACTTTTATTAATTGACTTTTTTTAATTACTTCAAAACATTTATTCTGAGTAATAAACATATTCAATTATCCACTTAAGCAGTGACGCTATTGCATTTTCTTGTCTAACTTTTACGGAGTTCAACAGTGATTGCGAAATAATTCATTTTAAAGGACCAATTGTTGATTAAACTGTATATTTGTGCTTATCTATTATATACTGTATATAATTTAATAAATTTTTTCCTTCGTTTCTAATTATACAACCCAAAAGTGTCATACAACCCTGAAGAAAAAATCCAAATTCTTCTTTCATTACAAAAAGGATAAACAACAAGGGAAATATCAAAAGCATGATGCATATAAATCCATCTACAGTTTTTAGAATTAAAAAAAAAATAGCTTGAAAACTCTGTTGAAAACTTGTCAAAGTTAGGTTGTCCACTTATTACAAATAAGCTAACTCAAAAAAAAAAGCCGTAAATCTCATTACCTTTCGCAGGTGTTCTTCTGCTGTTGAAGTTCAAAACTATCTACAAGAACAAGAAAATATTAATATTTTAACACCTACTATTCGATGTATACTTCAAAATGATGGGTTAGTATCAAGAGTTAAAAGAAAAAACTTTATTTGAGTGAAAAATATCACTTAGATTTTACACGAAAATATGAAAATTGGACGATAAATGATTCGTCAAAGGTAATATGATATGATGAATCAAAATTTTAAGTTTTTGGATCTGATAGAAAACAATATTATTGGAAGTGTCCTGAGGAACCATTTAATTGTTTTCATATTAAGCCTACTGTGAAATTTGGAAGTGGATCTGTGATGACATGGGGATTCTGGTGTTGGTGGTTTTTGTGAAGTTGATGAAACAATAAATGCTGAATTAATACTTTGTAAGGATCTCTTAAATACTATCAAAGTTCAAGGGTTTACTATTAAAGATATAATTTTTCAACAGGATGGAGACTCTAAACATACAGCAAATTCAACAAAACAATATTTGCAAAGTAACAAAATAAAGGTTTTGGATTGGCCTATCTAATCTCCAGATCTTAATCCTATTGAACATTTATGAAATGAAATAGATTGTTATCTTCATCATCTTCCTGAACAAATTTTGGGTAAAGAGAACTTGTGGATCAAAATTCAACAGATTTGGCAAGAAATTGACATTGATACTTGTACCAATTTAATCCACTCTATGTCAGAAAGAATTCATGATATTATTAAAGCTCGAGGAGAATATACAATATAGTAGTGTGTTTCATATTTTAATCTAGTATAAACCAAAAAAAAAGGCAATATATATTAATTTAATTTACTGAGTTAAGTAAATTGTATGAGAAAAGAAAATAAGAAATGCAACAGTACTTTAAAAAATTTAAATTTCAGAAAAATTTTTATTTTATCTAATTTTTTTTTATTTGAAACTGTAACCATTGACAAATGAAAATAAAATACTGTTGTACAAAAAAAATTTTTACTAAATCAAAATCATGTTGCATTACTTATGATTGCCACTGCAGAACAAAAGAGAAAAGAAGAAAAGAATTACTTACTTCCTCTTTAAGATGTTGTTGCTAAAAATTACATCTTTTAAAACTTTACGTATTACAACTATTATATTATTGTCATTATTGTTATTTTAATTATTATTATCATTATTCAATTAACCCTTCCCTTACAAATAAATCTAATACTCTTAAAAGTGTTGTTATTAACATTATTTCTCCGTTCTATAATAAATAGTAGGAATAAGATATTATTATAGTTATAACTATTAATGAAGCTTTGTGTAAATTTTTATTAGGTAGTTTAAATAGCCCATTAACGTTTTATTATTTGTTGTTCTTATTTGAATTATTTTAATTAAAAGTCAAAAATAAAAATTTCTATCTTTCTTTACAATATATTACTCAACGCATAAAATAATCCATATATTGATATACAGTATATTATATTATAATTCTTTTTTTAATACTTAAATACGATGTCGAATTATTTTACTACACCTTAGAATAAAAAAAAACCTTCTATTGGAATTGAACTTTCAATTTTAATTACTAAAATTTTTAGGACGAGTAGTATTTTAATACTTCACGATAATTGACTTTCATTATTAACATTATTAATATTATTATAACATCTCTAGTTTTATTTATAATGATTCTTGTGCTTCTTATTTTATGATTCGCTGTTTTTTAACAAAGGAAAAAAATATTCAATCAACCTCCGTTTATTGAGATAAAGTTTTTTCCTCCTATTTCTACCTTTAATTCTAATTCTAAATTCTAATAGAATTAGAAATTATAATTAATATTAGAATTTAGAATTAGATGCCAAGTATTAAGGACAATAATCTTATATACCATAGTTTATTTTTATTTCAATTCATATATATATATATATATATATATATTTCTTTTTCTTTTTTTTCAAGTTTAATCTTAGCTCAACATTTCAAACTTTGTATATTGAAAAATTGCAAAAAAAAAAAATTTTAAAATTTTCTTCAATATTAATTTCGCACTAAAATTGATTTTTAATTTATGCTTGAGAAATTACTTCGTCAGCCAGGACGATTCCTTTTTTGTTATATGCTGTTTATAACATTATGTGCGATGTGCAATCCACTTTGTGTAAAGCTACTTTATCACAGATGCTTCTCTATTTTATATAGTATTATAGTATATTTGTAATACACTGTTTCTTTGTTTCATGAAATTAACTATAAATAAATAAATAAATAAATATATATATATATTGCGAATTTATTTATTTTATTTATTTTGTTCATTTTATATATATAATGCCATTTTTATTGAATTAATTAATTAAAGAATATTTTTATTTTAATTAACTACCATTTTTTTATATCATTATTATTGCAATTATTATAATTCTTAAACATTAAATAATTTTTACATCTAAAAATTTTAACAAAATCGTTGATAATAATATTATTATCAATATGTAATTATATAATATTTGTGAAAATTTTTTATTAGATATCACCATTATAATATTATTTGTTTGAAATTTTTATTTAAATTAAAATTTCCAAAAAAACATGCATAGCATCTAGTTTGGAGATTTTTCATGAAAATCGCTCCTTTTTATCATTATACAAAAATTAAACGCCATTCGCTTCACTTATCAATATGTCAATGACAGCAATACTGCCTTATTAAGGATAGGCAAATTTACTAACTTTTTTTGGTTAATAGTGAGAATTTCTATGGTAAATACGATTAAGCACGTTCCAATAATGTACCCATGTACGCATGTAGGTAATTTTGATATAAATATGATAATAGCCTTGATTGATAGTTTCCCCATTAACCTCAATGATGTTAAATAGAACCTTTTTTTTCAAAACAGCTACTTTAGTTGCCTTGGTGCTTTTATTTTTATTTTCAGTAAATGCCAAAGAAACAAAAACAATCACCAGGACACGCAATTATACTAAGACTGTTTATCCCGATAATTGTCCAGCACGCGAAACTACCAAAACGTCTACGACCACCTATTTCATTACCACCACGTCTACAACCACTTCTATCACCAGCACCACCACCACCACCACCTTCCTCTTAGTCAAAAAGAGATCCAATAAAGTTATATGCAATATTGATAACAATGGATGCTATTTCCCGAACAAATACACTAAGATCGTTTTCTGCAATCCAACTGTTTTCTTGCCATGTCCGAAAGCTTGTACAAAGACAGCAACAACTATTAAGACCTCCACTTCGATAATTACTTCGACCGCAACAACCGAATCTACTGCCATATTTACCTCCACCATCATAGAAACATGTCTTCCTGACCTCGCGTTATGTTCCGACAATCCTAATCAATGCTGTGAAGGGCTATGTTATGGTTCCCCCGCCAGATGTACAATTTTGACAACAACAGTATAAAATGTGATCACCACACATTTTTAAATCGAATAGCGCTTCTGATTATTTATTATTATTTTTATTATTATTATTCAATTATCAGAATAAATTTCTCTTTTTACAAATAGGTCTAATATACGTAAAAGTATTGGTATTTATCCATTCTATAAAATAATCACAATATTTTGAATTGATTTTCGTTGAATTAGTGAAATCGTCTGTTCTTGGATTTCCACTATTATTATTTTTCGTGACTAATCTAGTGTTATTTTTATTACACTCAATTTATTCGGAAAAACATAATTTTAATAATGATATATATTGTATTGTTAATTCATATAATTTCACAGGCTCATACCACATAATTTCTTAATAAGTTTCGTGGCTAATTAATATACAAATACTTTTACCGAAGTCCCTTTTAAACTTGTTCAATTCTAGAATTAGCATTTTGCGCATTTTGTATAATGAAATGAGATTTGCAATAATAAAAAAATTAACGAAATCGTTTTAAAATTTGGATTTCAGCTTTTAAAAATACACACTAATAAATAAATAAATATACATATTATTTTGGTATCATTAGTTAGATTAATAATACAATTGACATAAAAAAAATACCACTTATAAACAAATTAATAATCAAAAATATTACGGTGAAGAGAAAAGGAAATAATATAAATCAATTATTTTTATTTATTTACTATTTACCTTCGTGAAATATATATATACTAGCTTTTTGCCCGTGGCTTCATCACGGGGATTTATTTTTATTTATTTTTTTGTCAGTATCTGTTTCATTTATTTATAGGCTTAAATGTTTATGTGAAATATGTTAATATTTTTTTTGTTATTTCGTATAACAATTTGTATATTTGTTTTTGTATTAGTTATTGGAATTGTATATGCGGTCAAGATCGATCTTATTAATATGCACTTTTCGTTTTTTCTGTATTTTGTTGTGTTACTTCGTTTTGTTCGAGTAGTGTTATTAATATGGTAAGCATTTGATCGTCGGTTCGATTAAGTTGTTAAATAATGTTTTTCGTTTTTGGACTAAGGTTTTATTTGGAATTGTTAAACGATGTTTTTATTTTATTATTATGTCGTTAAGTTAGTAATAATTTTGTTTAATTAGGTAATTTGTCATTATGTTATTATTGTATTCGGTTTGGGTGATTGTACTATTATCTTTACTTTTATATATGTTGTGTTATATATATTACTAAGTTCGGTAATCATTTTTGTTATCATGATTTCATGTTATTTAAAAGTTTGTACGATGATGATGATTTAGTGTGTGAAAATTATCTTGCGCATTTGTAGGGTTGTCAAATGATGTTTTCATGTTGTCAAGTGATTACTAACTTTATTTTTGATACAATAAGAAACATACATGTAGTTAATTTTAATATGTAATTTATTGAATATTTAATAAATTTATTGATTGTTTCCTAACGAATTAAATATTTAATTGTATTGTTATTTTACACAATGGACGAACGGAAGTGGAGATATTAAGATTGAACAAATGAAAAGATAATAGATTTGACATATTGGAATTTATTAAAGCGGAATGTTTCATTTTACCTAAATTATTAGCAATTATAAACAATTATAAACTCAATGCTGAAAAATATTTTATATATCTCCGTTTCGCAATTTTTTATATTATATTTCAGATTAAAAATATAGAGATTGATTATATTTTTTCTTTTTATGTAAATTCTTTTTTCTTTAATTGTATCACAAATTAATATTTATATATTCAATTATTTTTCGGATTTAATTAAATCATTTAAAATATCAAATATTTCATTTTCTTCGTGTGTCCTAAAATTCAAGAATTTTCCATTTTTTCTGTATTTCTATATAAAAATTAATATTAAGGAAATAAAAAAAAATATAAATATTATATATAATATATAAACGATTTTCTTATAATTTAAAAACGATTAACGTTAATTTTCAATCCTATTAATAAATAATTTTGAATGATAAATAAATTAAATTATTATTATTTACCAAGTCAACGGAGAATTCGAGAATATATAACTAATCATACATGGCAATATACAATTTTGACATCCCATTATTACCTTCTTCATTGTTACCCCTCCTCAAAATCACATCTAGATCAAATGAAGAATCGAGGGGCAAGAACGCAAGGCATATTCTATATTTTATTTTTTTAAAAAATTATAAGTAATAATAGTATCATAGAAATTTCGTTTTGCAATCAAATCATTATTATCTTTATTATATCGAAGATATTTTCTTTGACGTTCAAAAGAAAATATAATAATATTAATTTATCCTACATGATAATTTGGCGATATTTCTTAAGACTATAAAATTTTATGTGATATTTTTAAATCACGTTGGAATATTTAAAAATACAATAATTGATAAGTTAAATTTAAACTAAAAATAGTTTACCCCTTTTGTATCATTAAAATTAGAATAAATCAGATATACATACATACCATAAATATTGCAATCATCACCATGATGATTGATGATATCCACATTTTCAAAAAAAAATAAAAGTTAACGGTCCAAGTCTCGATGCATTTTTCTTGTTAAACAAGAATACAATGTTATAATTGAAATTGATTAAGAACTACATTCACTGCACACTCAAAACATCTTACATATTTGCAGTTAAAGATACCTGTCGTAATTATTTACAAGAGTTGCAATCGGTTGCAACTAATTGCGCTTTAAGGACCATTTACAGTTATTAAGATCTATATTATTTTCATTTAAATGGTTCATTGTAATTTAAAATGCAACCAAATTTATAATTAATACTCATCGCATTTAGAGGACGAGGGATAATTAGATTAGTGAAATACAATTTTTTTCTAGCCTACTTGATCAACATAAAATAGAACTACACACAATACCAATGGACTTCTTCTCGAATTTGTAACTAAATTGTACAATTTACTGCCATTTATCTTTTATTGTCACATATTCAAGTGTGAAAAAAATAATAAATGTTAAAATTATTATTGATAATAATAGTGACAAAGAAAAGTAATTCTAATAAAACTTTACCATTTGACTAAACTGAACTGAATTAGATTTAAATTATTTCGATTCGAAATTTAATAATTATCTGTTATGCTATATTCGATTTATTAAGATGATGATTTTCCAGAAATTAACAACACAAAATTATTAATAATAGTTATTTTTGGTACTTAATTGTCAAAATTAAATTTTGTATTACAAAATATCAATTTTATTTCGTTTTACCTGATCTTATTTTCAATTATCCGGAAGTGGGTGAATTATAAAATGCCTTATATGACTAAACAATAGAGGACTAATATTAATACATATTAATAAGTTCTATATCGCTTGACAATAGTTAGGTTTCACCCTCTCCAAGGGGTGTGGGAGAGGATTACGGACATTACTGGAGGCAGTTTTTGTTTGTTTCACATTTCCAAATTGTCACTAGGTTCTCGTATTTTTATAAATTGTGTCGAATTTTGATTCACTGGAATTCTAACTTAACATAGTGCCAACATTTTTAATTTTTTATACATTCGAATTTCAATTTTTCTGCCAAGAAAAAAAATGCACGAAGAACAATTTTATTTAGAGTGAAGTGAGTTAATACTTTAAAATATTTAACATTTAATTAATTTTAATTTGGATCTCGCAATTTAAATAACATGATTCATTACGTTATAATACTTATTCAATAAAATAATAAAGAATGGGTCTAGGATGCTCAATAATAAATATATAAATATTATATATCAATTATTTTATTCTTAATTATATGAACTTTTCACAGAAAGTTGTGATTAAAATTTTAAAGGAATTGTCAACAACTTGTATGATTATGATGAATTGGTTAGTAAATAAAGAAATTTCGCTTGTGGAACTGATTTGGTTTCATTAACGAAATCATTTTCTTATTTATTATATTTATTAAAAAGAGGAAATAAAATGTACAGTCGCGTCGGAAAGTGATTCCTAATTTAAAAGAGGCAAAATTTTATTTATTTTTTGCCCTGTATTGATTCTTGACATTGAGGTAACAACCTCTTTAAAGACAGAGCAATACAAATTCTCAAGCTTATTATTTATTTATCATTTTATTTATAATAATAATTTTATTTATTATTATTTTTTTTTAACGATTAGTTAAGAATGGATGAAAAGTCTGTGTTCAGTTTTTCTAATGAAAAGAATTGTTTGTGCCCAGTTTATCATAAAAACTCTTGTCAATCTTGACCAAAGAATTACAAATAAGGAAATTGTTTGCATAAAAAACTAAATAAATAAATAAAAATATAAAAAAAAAAAAATATTTTTAGATTATTAATATCGCTATTTGTGATGATCTGCTAATACTTTTTTAACACTAAAAATAAAATCATGTTAGGAAAAAAAACATTCATTTTTTCGAAATTGATATTTTTAGCAAAAAAAAACAAAATCATATGAAATTTTATTACCTAAAAAATAAATTATTTAAGAGTTATTATTTTTAAAACAGTAAACAGATTTTTATTTTATAAAAAAAAAATTATTATTCATTTTTTTCTAATTTTGAAATTGATATTTTTAGAAAAAAATAAAATTATTACTAGCAAACAAATAAATAAATTATTTTAAAGAATTATTATTTCTAAAAAAAATAAAAATGGTAAAACAAATTTTATTTTAGAAAATTATTATTCATTTTTCTCTAAATTTCTAAAAAAAAAATGGATGATATTTTTATTTAAACTGTTATTTATTACTAAAAAAAAAAAATCATGCGAAAATATATCTCGAGACCTGAGATTTATTTTTATTGATTATTTTAGAGAATTATTTTTTTCTTAAAAAAAATTAAAGTCTTATTATTTGTATTTTAATTATTTTTTTCTAAACAGTAAAAATAGATTTTTTTTTTTTTTGAAAAAAAAAATAAATAAAAAAAAATATAAAAAAAAAAAAATCTATTTTTACTGTTTAGAAAAAAATAATTAAAATACAAATAATAAGACTTTAATTTTTTGTATTTAAAAAATTAAAGTCTTATTATTTGTATTTTTATTATTTTTTTCTACAGTAAAAATAGATTTTTTTTTTTTTGGAAAATCATGTCATAAAGTGCACAAATCATTTGTAGTCTTCTTTATCACAGATCAATTATGCATTAAAAAAACAAATCATTATATATCTTAGTTCAAAATTAAAATGTTTAAAAATTTATTTTTTTTTCAAAAAAAAAAGAAATAAAAAAACTTTTTTTTATTGAGGTTAATACTAAACAAAAAAATCATTTTACAATATTTAAAAAAAATCATTAATTAAGTCCATTAAAAAAAACTTTACACATTTAGAATATTATTAATATTATTCAAAATAAATATTTTTTCTTAAAAAAAATGCCATTTAAATTAGCTACTATTTGTTTGATTGATTCAATTGTTAACACTAAAGAAACAAATAATTTCACAGTTATTGAAACTAATGCTATTGCAAGAGTGGAAAACAACAATAACATAGATGATACTTTTAATCTCTATTTAACTGCATTTTATAATAAAAATCCATCAATACCTTCATTTGTTGATAAGATAATAGAAGGTACGATTTATGAAATATCTGGGAAAGTTAATCTAACTGAATTTTCAAAAACAAATGAAAAGAAAGTAAGTTTTTTATATTTTTGTATTAATTTTAGTCATTATAATAATAAATTTATAATAATATAATTAAATTATAGAAAATTGTTGTCTCAGCAAAGAAAACCAAAATTTCAATTCAAAATTTGCACGTAAGTGCACTAAACATCTATCTGACTGGTATGATATCAAAAATCAAAAAAACAAATGAAATTTGTTGTATTGAAATTAAAGTCAAAGAGTAGATAAAAGGTGCAGAGGATAAAGAATACCAAATAAATTGTAGATTTTTAAATATTGATCAAAGGTTGTATAATAAAACAATAATTTGAATGAAAATTCACATTCACTTGTTTGTGGTGAATTAAATATTGATCCTGATAGTCAGATTACTGTTGATATTTTGGATATTAATTATTTACCAGGTTATCAACAAAAAATACCTATGAAATCAACAGCACAATCATCGACAACCTATAACTGGAATTGCTCAGAGAAAATTATAGAAAATCGATTTTAATGGAAACTATGCAAATCGTACCCAGTTTCCTTTACAAAATTGTTTTATAATGATAGTACATAAGAAACAAGGGTTAACACTAAAAAATACTTCAATAAATTTAGATGATCAAATTTTTGCACCTGGGTCAAGCATATGTTGCTTTAAGTCATTGCCCTTCATGGGATAACATTCAAATTCCTACCCATCAAAATCTGCATTCATTATAGACTGGGAGATGGTTAAAGAAATGTAATACAAAAATAATAATAAATAATTATTAATAAATCAGTTTTTGTAATAAAAGTCTTGTCAATTTTAACAAAAGAAATACAAAATGATGGCGGTGGTTATTGGTCTACTCTATTTATTATTTAAAAATGATTCTCGCGCTTATTATTTATTAATATTAATATATAGGAATTGGATTAATATTAGAATTTAGTGATATTAGAAAAATGGCCGCCGTTTTGAGAAGGAAATTGTTTACTTATTCAAACAAAATCTGCATTAAAATAAAAATCATATATAAAAAAAATCACCGGATTTCTGTTATGCAAACTGTGTTTAATATTGTGAAATTGTTTTGACCATCTGATGATTTTCAATATCCCATATTCAATTGGTCCATCAATCTACAAATCTATTTTTAGCTTATCAATTGCCGTTTTTAAAAATATACAATTAAATTATTTACGTTATTTCCAAAACCTACTATTATTGAGCATATGAGGTAACAATTAAAAATAGATTTTTAAGTAAAAATAATTGTATATCCAAATCATGTAAAAATAATACATGCAAATACGGTAATTATCCCTAATTTTTTACGTTTCATTTACGATTGTTCAAGGGATTTTTCCATCCACTATATTTGACAATAAATCTTAGACATATGACGACATATCAATATTTTGTATTCGTATAGATATGCAACAAAAACACCAGTATGTATGTGTTTGCATATTTTTGATTATTATTTTGTTAATCATGTCATGAGTAGTTACACAATGCATTAAACAATCATATATATTATATAAATGTGGACCGATTATTTTTTTTTTTGATTTTTTTTCTATTTCTTAGACAAAAAAAAATGGCAACTAAAATTTCCACAGAAGTATTAGTTATGATTTTAAATAATGTTCAATCAACTCAAGATTTATATTCATCATTATTAGTTAATCGAATCTGGTGTAGAGTTACTATACCTATACTTTGGGAACAAACTTTGAATCAAGGATCTTATATAGAAGATGAGAAGTTGAAAGGACAAGCCTTATGTATTCGAACTTATATATCATGTTTGGATACTCAAGCTAGAACTTTACTTACTCAAAATGGATTTGATTTATCTTCATCACCACCTCATGCTACTTTTGATTACCCATCATTCACTCATAAACTTATAATTAATGATTTAGTTGATTATATTTCCATATATTCACAACAAATTATTGGTTCAGATCAAAATAATAATAATAGCGACGACGACAACGACGAATCGAGAATATTATTTCGTGAGATATGTAAATTAATAATTAATCGTTGCTCGTTTCTGGATTATTTNTGAGTAGTTACACAATGCATTAAACAATCATATATATTATATAAATGTGGACCGATTATTTTTTTTTTTGATTTTTTTTCTATTTCTTAGACAAAAAAAAATGGCAACTAAAATTTCCACAGAAGTATTAGTTATGATTTTAAATAATGTTCAATCAACTCAAGATTTATATTCATCATTATTAGTTAATCGAATCTGGTGTAGAGTTACTATACCTATACTTTGGGAACAAACTTTGAATCAAGGATCTTATATAGAAGATGAGAAGTTGAAAGGACAAGCCTTATGTATTCGAACTTATATATCATGTTTGGATACTCAAGCTAGAACTTTACTTACTCAAAATGGATTTGATTTATCTTCATCACCACCTCATGCTACTTTTGATTACCCATCATTCACTCATAAACTTATAATTAATGATTTAGTTGATTATATTTCCATATATTCACAACAAATTATTGGTTCAGATCAAAATAATAATAATAGCGACGACGACAACGACGAATCGAGAATATTATTTCGTGAGATATGTAAATTAATAATTAATCGTTGCTCGTTTCTGGATTATTTCTCTTTGTTTGAAGGCGAAACAGACAAAACTATTTATCATTGTCATGATTTAATTGTTTCAATTTTAAAGTTACCTGATGCCTCGAAAGTATTTAGGAAATTAAAAAGTTTTAGTTCGTCAATAGAAAGCAATAATCTGATTTTTCCATTATATGAATCATTAAAATTATTTTGTGATGATATTTTAGATTTGGATTTGACCTGGCACTCGGATTATCAATTGCAATTATCTACAAAACTTATTAGTAGCCAAAAACGGTTAGAAACCCTATCAATTTCTTTTAGTCCTTTAAATTGTAATTCAATGTTTTGGGATATAATTAGTAAAAAAGAAACATTAAAACGTCTTAATTTAAATAGTTTAAATTTTACATGTTTGGATTTCGAGGAAAAATCATCATCACAACCGATACAATTTACTTCACTTCAAGAACTTTTTATTAATGATTGTTATGGATTGCATGGATCGAATTGTTTATTTTTGGCTTCATCATTTATCCAATTAAGTATTTTTCATTATACTCATTCGGAATATCAATGTGTTCATCCAGAGTTTATTATAAAAATTCTCGAAACGGCCAATACAAATTTAAGAAATATTTTTTTTAGATTTTTATCCCGAAATTACATTTGATATATTTTCAGCAATTTTAAATTATTGTTCAAAGATTACCGAATTAACTTTACGTAATTTAAGTCCTGACCAAGTAATATCGATATTTAGTTATAATTTTAATGAATTAAAACTATTTTCGTTTGATTGTGAAAGATATAGATTTGATGCTAATGAATTATTATGTCAAATGACCGATAACATACCAGAGTCGCTTGAAACTATTGAAATTGGAATGGATGATAAGGATCCATGGATATTTAGTGCTGATAGTTTAAGAAAATTTTTTGAAAGGTGGTGTAAAGGAAGAGGAGAGAACAAAAAATTACGAATAAAATCTTCAAAATTTTCATCATTATTTACACCGAAAATAATGGGCGATGAACATTTTAAAGTTATTGAAGAATATGGAATTCAATTTAATAGGGAAAAATAAATATTCTATTTAATATTTCAAATTATTTCTATTTTATTTTTTAGAAGTACCAATGCATTATTTTTAATAGTTAGTTTATTTGTCTATATTATTAGTATCGTGATTTTTTATTTAAATATTTTTTATAATCCTAATATTATTGGAACACATCTTGTTGAGGATATGGAATATAGAAAATCAATTAATTAATTAGTTTATTCTTTTCTTTGATGACGAGAATGCATATATTTCATATAATGTTTTAAAAGAGGATATAATTTTTATTTTGACTCTTAATTAAAATAATTCAAATAAGAACAATAAATAATAAATAACGATAAATCTAAACCAAAATATTTATTGTAACTATAATAACATATTCTGATAATAATATTATCAAATTTATAGTATTCAACTTAAACGCTTTCGAAGAACAAGCATTTAGACAAAAAATGAAACGAAAAGAACTCCCACCAACAATATCACTATTATTACTATTATCAAAAGTAATAATAATGATAAAAGATTATTATTACAATTCTTAATATTCTATTAAAATAATTAAAATAATGATTATAAAACAATTTGATTTAGAGAATTGAAATGAAGAAAATTAAGATGACGATAATTATTATATATCAGATATCAACAAACTTCTTCTTTTGAAATGGTTATTGATTATTTTAATACTAGCTATATGCATGATTTATTAATTTGATTGGACAAATGGTAATTAAGTTAATTATTTGTGTAAGATGTAATATTTTTGTTATTTTGTAATATACATTACAGGGAATCAGGATTAATACCGAAAATGAGATTATATTCTTATCTTTTATAATAAACTATTGCATAAATAATAATAATTATTATATCCAAACTGTAAACTGAAGAACTCTGTCAGAATCGAAAAGCTACAAGAAAGTAAAATGAAATAAAATGAATAAATAAATAAAAATAAAATGAAATAAAATAAATAAATAAATAAAAATCAATAAATTAAATAAATTAAATAAATTAAATAAATTAACTTGAAATAAATAAATTAAATTAAACTAAATAAATTGAATTAAAACAAATATAATAAAAATATAATAATATTTAATAATAATTAATAAATAATTAAAAATTATAATAAAATCAAATACCTCTTGTAGTAAATTAATGAATTACGAATAGAAAAAAGTTTATTACGAGTATTGTAAATTAATTAATAACTCATCAAAGCACATATGATATTATTGTATCGATACTTTGACTAAATAAATTACAATAATCTCAATTCAATCTAAAGTCAAATATTGTGAAAATATTTAATGAACTAGATTATTCATTCATTCATTATGATTCTAAATAAATAAATAAAATAGGATATAAAATTTAAATCATTCATTATTATTATTATTAAAAAAATTTTTTTTTAAAAAAAAAGAGGAAGAGAAGAAAGTAAAAGAAATCTTGTTCATCATGATTAAATATTCCTGAAATGATGAATGTTGGCGATCTTTTTTAATATCCGTAGTTATGTAATGGTTACCTCATCTTACTTACGATTTTCTTGAATACAATGAAATTCTTCAATAAACAATTATTTTATAATCGACTGCATGAAATTTTGCATCAAAAATATTTTTAATAATTTATATTATTCTATTTTGTTTTTATAATGGAAATCTGTATTTTTCTTTTGATGCACAGGTAATTAATGAAATAAATTTAATAAAATACTAATAAAACAAGAAAACAATGATTTCGGAAAAAAAAAATCTAAAATTAAAACTATCCCCGGAATTTCAAAATATTTTTATTGGGAATAGCCTATTGAAGCACCTTTAGCAGGTTATATTTTGGTTCTTTATCCAATTTCTCTGGCTATAATTTCTAATTTATGTAATAATTCAATTGAACAACCACAACCCATATATCAACACGCGAAAATTTTCAAAATGGACAATGCCTGTGCCTCATTTGAATTGTATACACAATATTATAATATTATATTATTTTATTATTTTATTATTTTATTATTTTATTATTTTATTATTTTATTATTTTTGCAGCACCTTTTGTTTACTAATATTTTATAAATTATAGTTGATATTAATATGTCAGGTAAAATTATTTGTTACAATAATTATATAAATAATTACGAAAAATATGTTTATTATTTTTATTTGCAAATATACAATATATATATAAAAAAAAGGAAAATTTTTGTAAGAAATATGAACCCCTTGAATCGAGAAAATCCATTTTATCCATCCAAAGTTAAAAATGCAAAAATAAAAATAATTTTTATTTCGTTTGTTTTTTTCAAAAGTTCACAAAAATCATTTCCTTTTTTCACAAAAAGGAGCGATTTTCTCAAACTAATTTATTATTTATATTAATAACAAAATGAATGTGAAAAAAGTGATAAAATCAAATAATACATCATTAAATAATGCATTACGATTATTATCAGAATATTTTTCTTTGTCATTATTGAAAGTACAATATAAATATAATTATTAGAATATTGATTATATTATTGTTACTATACTATGGCATGTGCATATTATTATAATTATGTTATGCTAATTTTAAAATATTAAAATGTATAATTTTTGTTTATTATAAAAGTGATGTAACACACTCAATCAAAATTTCAACTTTGTTAATTGTTTTCTAGATCTTTCATTATAAATATAATATACCAGTATTTAATATATTTTATATTTAGTGCACGAGAAATGATGAATTGAAATATAAAATAGTTGTCCATTATCATTTCCTGTGTACATAAATAGAGAATATTTGCATCATGTATTATGATTCATTCTAATAATGAAATTAAATTAATGCAGATATTACAATTGTTATTCATATATTATTAATTTTGTATTGTTGAATATTTTAATAAGTTCCAAAATTATTTTTAATTGTCAATAAATTTATATCATTGTAATAAATTTTATTACATGTAATGAAGACACTAGTTATGTGTGTGAGAAATAAAATATTTTAACATAGATTTTAAATTTAGTCAGGATAATATATATACTTAATAAAAATTATTGTATTATAATATTTATAATATTTATGAAACCAAATTTAGAAAAATTATTCTTCCGAGCTATAAAAAAAGGGAGGAGTTGTTTGAATAGTTAATAACATTTACTGTATTACATCAAATTGTTATATTCAATCGTATAGTCAAGAAAAGTGGATGTCAACTGTCAAAAATAATTCGAAAATGCTTATTCTGTAAAATAATTTCCGCTTTAATGGTTAAATGCCAATATAATATAACTTATTAACAAAAAGTGAAATCGAATATAATTTTTATTCTGAAAATCTTTAATTTTAGTTAAGTATAATACTTATTATTGCATCTATATATTGAAATTTTTTTGAACAAAATAGTTATGCAAATTCTTTTCATCACAAAGTATTATTTGATACAAAAGATTAAATAATGATTTGTATTTTATTGTCAATTGAGTCTAATTTTTTGCGTTATAAACTATGTATTTCTGTGTAACTGTAACTTAACCACATTATAGTGAATAAAATCATTTTTAAAACACTAAAGACGATGTTATAGATTCATCCATTATTAAAAAGTATGTTTCATAAATTAATTAAAAGCATTAGCTCATAATTTATAATTATTTGTAGACATATTTATGGAGCTTAGGTCAATCTTAAAATCTATTATTTTGATCTTTTGAAGAACTGCAAATGTTGAAAAATTTTTCACAAGACTTCAAACTTTTCTCTTACCTTTTCCAATATTTATCGAACAAATTAATTGAAGCACTTCAAGATCTATAAATTTTGCAAAAAAAACTCAAATTTAATTTTTGAATCAATTAATTTTACTATTCTTCCAGAAGTAGCTTTGTATTTATTATTAAAATAAAACTTTAAGCCTTGATAATTTGATCGATGAGGATTTCAAATTTTTAAAAAATACCTGCAACAATGTTTACCCCACATTTTATATTTCCAATTTTATGATGGAAACAATATAAAAAAAGATGTATCCATTTCAACAAAATTCTTGAAAAAAAATTAGTCATTGATATTTATTTTAAAGTATTATGTTTCCAAGCGATTCGATTTTCTCAAGAATTTTATCACTTCGAAGTATTTCTCAACTACTCTTACGACAGAAAAAATAGCTGAAGAAGGAAGTTACAAATTAAGTTGTTAATAATTCAAAATTGATTCGACCCTATTCTTTGTAAAAGAAGTAGATATAAACAAAATGCATTTTGGAAATTGTGATCAGAATACAAATGATGAGATTCCTGGTGGTTACAATCCTATTTCAATTTTTTGAAAAATATTCTGAAACTAATGAAAGCTTTATTTTTTCTTTAAAAATATCAAAAATTTCATTCTTTATAATGTTAAAAATATATGCAAAGGTCATTTAAAATAGCTTTTTCCAGTCTAAATTTTACCATGATTTATAAATGTATTGAAATAGTTTATATTGCATTAATAAAACTGAAGGATAGGAGATAATTTAATAATTGTTTATTAAAACGATTTGTAATATTGTATTATGAAAAATAATAAATAATTTATATTACATAAATAAAATGTTTATATAAGTCTAACTCATTTTTTTTCTCCCTTTCTAAATTATATTTCTTTTTATCGTTTTGTTGTAATAATTACTCTTTAGGCAATAATCAAATTATCAAAAAATTTCTCATAAAAAATATCATTATCACAAAATTACCAAAAAAAATGACAAAAAAGTACTTAAGTTTTTCATGTGAACTAAATTACAAATGATATTTTTATATTTATTTCGGATCGCATTAAAAAATAGTACTTTGATAACCGTAAAAATGATTTTATCAATAAAACTATTATTTTTCCTTTCAGTAATTTATTGTTTATAAGTTTACCAATAAATAAAGACATTCTTTGTTCATCAAAAATTCGTCGTTCATCGTTGAAATATTATATTGTGGCCCTTTTAGTCGATTTTGTGATAAATTTATATTTTTTTTATAATATCAAAAAAAATTAATAAAGTGTAGTGCTTTATAATTTAATAAGTAAACAAGCACGAGTATTTACATTAAGTGATGAACATTTTAAAATTATTAAAGAATATGGAGTTCAATTCGATATATAGAAGAAGCAAATAAAATGGCTAAGAGGCAAAAACTTATTTATAAAAATTATAAAAGACTGTGAACAGGGCTCTCCATTTTTTACAGAGAGCTCTACCTCTAACTCTATTATTTGGGATGGAGTGAGATAATTCTGATTCACGCTTAAGGGATATTCCCTAACAATATATGGTACACTGATCCTTAAATATGATTAGGAATTTAAGATTTGGGATTCTCAATCAAACTATATATCCGTCATGTGCCATAAAAGTACGATTTACATATTTCTTTCATTGATAGGATCTCCTGTTGTATTAATGAATAATTGTTCAAAGAATTTGTTCTTGAGAAATTGAACAATAAAACAAGCCTTGAAAGTTTATTAAATTAACTAGTTTCATATAAATCAAATCATGTATAATGAAATGATAACAATGAAGAATCAATGAAGTTATAATTCCAAATAAAGAATTTTTAATGTTCGAAGAAATAATTAAATGGGTAATATTGGTACTACCAATTCTAGAATACACGATGGCACATTTATAAAGATAGAGTTAAAAAATCTTGAAGAGAATATACAGATTTGGGATCTTCTAGACTTATTTTAAAGATAAAAAAATCCTTTGCACCAATCGATTAATAGAAAATTTAATCTAAAAATAGAACTTTAAAATTCAATAAATTTTATTATAACTTTTATATACTAATAAATCATCACTTAAATGAAGAAAATATATAAACTATAATACCGAGGAGAAAGAATTTCGTCTGTAATTGAAATCAGCTGAAGGAGGAATCATAATGCATAATTTAGCCTTAGAATTTTTTTTTTTATCAACGAGGGTTATGTATATAATATTTAATAATTTATTTGATAGTTGATTCATTTTGATTATTTAATTTTATGTTATTGAAGTGCATAATTGTTATATCTTAAACCACAGGGAAATATTCAAAAGATAAAGTATTAATCTTCTAAAATGAGTGTACTTTACTTTAAAAATGATATTTAAGAAAACATAAAAAGAAATAAATATAAATAATCTATAAAATTCTTTTAATCATTTTATTTTCACATGTATAGAAAATATTTTCATTTATAAAAGTATAAGTAGAAAAACTTTAAAGATTATAATTGTATTAATATATATATTATTCAAAATTTTAAATATATTGTAGTTAAACAAAATAATTTTGCGAAATCAATAATAAAAATAATAAAAATAATAAAAATAATAAAAATAATAAAAATAATAAAAATAATAAAAATAATAAAAATAATAACTATAAAATTCTTTTCTCAAATAAAAATTATTCCTAAATATTTTTATAAATTATTTTATTAAAAAAATAATCTTGGCAAGAAGACAAAATATGAAACTACTCAACAACAAGAGTTACAGCAACGGCTTGGACAAAAATAATTGTAAGAAAATAATATGTCAATATAAAATTAAATATTTTTAATCATCTTTCTAGCCCAGGAAATATATTAACGAACAATAACAAAAACAACTAAATATTCCAAAAAAAAGGTGTGGAAGTCCCAAGAAACCTGGCAACATCATCAGAATGTAAAAACAACAAGAATTACAACAACTAAAAAATAACTTCGACATATATTACAAAAATGAGGAAAGAAGAGTAATAAGTGATGGTCTCACGATAGATATATTTTTTTCTTTTACGATTGAATAATATTTTCATTTTATTATTACATTTTATTTTTTTACTATTATTTTACTTATTTTGTTTTTCAATAAATATATCATTCTTTTTTCGAGAATTAATATATTCCATGCGATATAATTAGAAGTCTGTTTGTTAAAAATACTTTAATTTATAAATAAATGTAATTGGATGCAAATTATATTGTATTGTGCTTTAATAATTGTCCCTTAAGGTGAAAAAATATTAAATCAGAAAGAAAAGACGTTATTCCAACCCAACGATAAAGCCATCAGATACAAAATCATACTTTGCTTCACTTGATCCTAATGCTCCATGTCTCATTCATAATCAAATTGTCTGTATAGGTAGTGTAATTTTAAAATATGTTGAAGCTCCTGAATGGGTTATAATAACTTATGATTTAGGTTCTTTAAAACTTGAAGTTAATTGCGATAAGATTATTTTTTAGTAATTTTTTAACATTTTTTTAATATTTTATTTATTTGTGGGTTATAAATTCTGTTAATAATTAATAATAATATTAATAATAATATTAGAATAAATAACAATAAAAATAATTACCGAAGCTGGATACCAAACTCAGAAAAAAAGTTATAGTTATAAAAATGTTTATTTTTTTTTTCGTGTGATTAATAAATAAATATGCATTATCTTTCATTACATTTGATTTATTCGGAAAAAAAGATTTTTAGTAGTGATATATTATTATCTTACAAGTTCACTTATTGTAAAATATTATCAATAACACCATAATTTCTTTAAGACGAATTAATTAAAAACATAAAGACTTTTATCGAAATCCAAAGAAATTGACCTTCGCATCATTTTTAATCTGTATAAATGTATAAATCTTAAGTGTAATTTATTATTCTAGTTTTTCAAATGTAATCTAATTCCAACCTGATTTATTTCTTATCGAAGTTAGTAGTATAATAATGGATGAGTATAATGAATGAGTATAATTGGTCAATTAGTAATTAAATATTTACTATACAGTTTTTAGTTAATATTTTTAGTCAATTTTCTTGTATTCAGAATTTTTTTTTTTTGAGTATAACTATTATAACTGATGACTAATTATATTAAATATAAAAGTTTGCACGCGCATTATAAGTTTTTTATTAATCATTGCGATTATTGAGATATTGTAAATATTTTAATATTTAAATTTATCCTCATTTCCACTCCTTGATACATTTTATTTCCAAAATTTAGATGTATAAAACATCTTTTTATTAAATCTAAACACGAATTTTAATTTAATATGTGAAAATAATATTATTTATATTATTGTATAAATATTAATTGTTATATTTGGCAAAGTATTTGATGAGGAGCAGATACGTGTAAAATTCAAATTCAGTTATGCTGATCATATTTATTAATTAATGAGATTCAAATCGAATGATACAGAAATCTTTAAGTCATGTTGTAGTCACATGTTCGGTTATTGATTACGAATCATCTTGCAAATTACTCGATTTCCATCTTCTTGTTATCTCATCTCGTTACTATTATACTCTTTATCTCGTTCTTCTTCTTTTCCCTATATTCTTGCTTGTTTAAACATATTTCCCCCTTAAAACACATAAAGTCTTTAAATAACTTACTGTTAAATATTTTTTCCACGAAACATTTTAAGTTCACTTTAATAAGTCTTGACTATTTTTAGCACTTTATGAATATTTTGTTTCCGCTTATACTTTTTTTTTGATTTCCTAACCCTCTTTGAAACTCTTTGATACTTTTTTTGCACATCTATCACAACTCTATTTTTATTATATAAATCTTTTTTTGTTTCTCTAGACCAAAAATAGACATGAAGAACAACCTAAAAAATTTTTCAAATCACTTAAAAAAACTCGGATTCATGGTTTAAAGAAAAAAATGTCCCGATTATCCATGCTCAAGTTCCACAAAAGCCGTCATCAACATCATCACCAACATTAGCATTTGAATTTCCAACGCGAAGGTCCCTTAGCTTATTATGTCATCATGTGTCTAAATTTAAAATTAACTGCGCGAAATATTATGGTAATGAAAATTTACTCATGAAATATTGCACCTGATATCTTGATAGATTTTCTTCAAGCTATTCAACATTTTGCGATAGAGCTGAAACTTTTGGAAAATTAAAAAGATATGAAGAAGCTCTCAATGATTTGAATTGTGCAATTGCAGTTAAACCACATAAATCAACCACATGGTGTTTTCGTGGAATTATAAAAGGATTGAATAAGTTTTATATGGAAGCGATAGAAGATTTAAAGAATGCATTGTACTGAGACAAAAACGATTTTCTTGCCTTAAAGTGGAGAACTTTCTGTTATTACGAAATTCAATTTTACAATCACGCACTTTGGGATCTTGATTTGATTATTAATTCGGATTGTGCAGATGCATTTACTTATTTAAATTGAGCAGATATCAATAGAAGATTAAAAAAGTTTATAGATGCAAATGAGGATGTCACCAAAGCATTTAGTTTAAAAATGTCAATATGTCAATAAAGCTTTTGCATATGGAATTCGTGGAGAATTTAAATTGAAAAATTCCAAGATGCATTAATGATTTTAATGAGGTATGTCACAACATTCGTTAATATTACATTATAATACTTTTTATAGATAAATATTTTATTGAAAAACATTTTATTAATAAATATTTTATAGGCATTAGAATTTCAGCCTAATAATGCGATGGCTCTTGGAAATTGTTGCGAATCTTATAAAATATTAATGGATTAGAATGCACTTGAAGATCTGAATAAATTGTGAATTCTTGAACCCAAAAATGATTACCAATATGAATTGAAGGAGCAATATTATGATTTATGTGAAAGTGGAATGATTTGTTAAAAATTTAAATCAGGCAATCAAATCACTTCCGAATAATGATGTAATAATTGGTAATAGAGGCCAAATTATATTGCAAATTACGTGAACATAATTTGGCACTCAAGGATACACAAGAAGGAATTTTGATCGACCCAAGAAATTTGGTAATTCGACAACAATCTATGAACCTCCATCGTGAAACCATCGGTATGATGTGGCACTTGGTGAAGTGGAAGTTGCATTAATGATTGATCACAAAAATGTAAACATGTTATTAATCTGAGCTGATATATACATATTTCTTGAAGAGACAATATAATCACTCACTCGCTGATTTAGATAATGCAATTAGAATTGCTCCTAATAATTCTTTTGTCTTGATCTCACAAAGTGAATTATTTCATAAGCTAAAATATTATGGAGATGCTTTAAATGTGCTCTTGAAATTAAATCAGCCGATCATAATGCCTTAGAAGTCTGAAGAAACATCTATCTAAAACATCACAAATATGTAGAAGCACTTGATGATTTTAATAAATCATTAGAATTATATCCCTTTGAAATGATTCTTATCATCAAAATCAAGTGATCGAAAAGAAGATTGCAAAGTTGGAGGTGGTAAAGGTGGTAAAGATGGTATAAATGAAGGTTGTGATGATGTTCAGGGTTTGTTAGTTTGTAGAAACGTGACTGGATATGATAAAGGATTTGTTGCTACTCAACAAATTTTTGGAGAAAGAAATTTCTCTCGCATTTATTACCGAAGGGGTGATATATATCGTAAATTAGGCATGTATGAATTGGCACTTGAAAATTTTAATCGTACATTAGAACTAGCAAATGGATATGCTCCAATCTACAAGAAACGAGCATATGTGCTACGTAAATTGGAAAGTTTAGATAGTATTGTTTTGATATATTAGAATTTAATTTAGTTTAATTCTATTGAATTTTCCATGTACGATTTTTTTTTTGTTTGTCATATATTATCAAATAAAATTTATAAAATTTATAAATTTGCTATTATGCGGAGAAATTAAACATATGTTTATGGTCAATCAATTTTCCAGATTTTAATTGCATTATTCATAATGTAAAATTAATTATTAATATTATTTATTTTAGTTCATAATTATTTAACAAATATTAAGATAACAAATCTTTCAATGAGATGTGAGGAAACATAAATCAAAGTTACAATGTATCTTTGGAGATAATTATTTATTTAAAATCTTTGAAATATTATGAGAATATCAGTATATAATATTATTGGTAAAAGGTAATAACATATATATTTGAATTTTATTAAATTGTAAGATATAATAATATATAATAAGAAAAAAATAATGAAAATTACAAATGATAACAAATAATGTGTATCATCACAAAGTCTCTAAGCTCCAAAAATTCTTTGGTGAGCTCATTCACTTTATTTTTGATGAGCTTATTTTTTTCCTCCAAATCATTTACTTTTTGTTTTAATTTTTCAGCTTCGTTCTTTTTTTTATCTCGGTATCTCAAAGCTATTAATTTAATTCAATAAAATTTTTCATTAATACAATATAAAATATGCATATTATTATATTAATTACAGTTAAATATTTAGTTAATTAAAATTAATATTAAAATTACCTGATTTTCTATCTGATTCTCGTTTTTTTTCTCGCTTTATTTTCTCTTCTTCCTCTTCACATTTTCTATCTCCTTTTCGACTTCTTTTTCTTGACCCTTCACCTTCTTCTTCACCTTCATATTTTTCCCTATTTCTCTTTTGTGACATTAAATTGAATAATAATCTTTGATTAATCATATTTTTTGTAGTATTAAAACTAGTTATATATTATCATTATTTGCTCACTTTTTTAGATTGATTTCCGATTTCGTCATCACTTACAATGTCTTGTATTGTAAGCTCATTAATAAAGGAGAAACTTTCATTACAAAATGTTTGTTCTGGACTGAGAGTCGAAAGTTCTATATAATGACACATTTAGTTATAAGAAATATTTAACAAAAGAAATATATTAACATAATAATAATTAAAATACCTTACCATTAAACAAAAAGTGAGTATTTTCCATTTTTAAGATTTTTGTTGAGGAATTGTCACAGATCTTTTTTTTCGCTAAAAAATTTATTGAGTTTTATTCATGACTGATCATTACGTCAATATATTATTTTTACTGCATATGCATACGATCTTTAAATTCTTGAATATAATCATTTGAAAATCTAATCTGGTTATTAGATTTTTCAGATTATTCGATTTTCTAGCATCATATGATTTGGCCAATCACAATTCAAGATTCGAATTCTAGTTTTTCATTTTCAAACTAAAATTCCGAAATACATTGAATTTGAAACATATAGTTTAGAAGAAGATCATCAAAGAATTTATATTGAATAATGAAAAGAATGAATCCAATCGTTATTTATTTATATATCGTATTCGGAACAAAACAAATATCCAAATCAATTATATTAACGAAATCACTAATATTTTATGCAATCATTTTTTAATAAGTATAAGTTTAAATTTTGAGCATATCTATGATATGGTAATAGGAAATATCTCAAATTTACATTATTGAAATTTTTCTTTAAAAGAATTTTTTGCAAAAAATCTACTTGGATATTTATGTTTTTTACCTTTTGTTGTTTTTTGTTATATGAATTCCTAATTTCAATAAAAGATGATTCATGATTCATGTTATAAGTTTCAACTCGGGAATTTAATTAATTAACAATAGAAGCATCAAAAAAACATTTATTGGGAGTTCATATATTGATAAATGAATTGCATAAGATATATTCGAAGAATAACTAAAATAAGTTTTCTTTTTTAAAGATAAATAATATTTTATTTGCAAATTAATTGAAGTAATTTCAATTAATCTTCGTGAAGAATTAATTTCAATAATATAAATAATTTAAAAAGTATACTATCTATGGATGATCAATTTATTCCTGACAATCACTTTTTATTTCATTTTGTTTCTTTGATGAAAAATTTTTTATTTTTGACAAAGTGAATTAAAAAAAAATAAATCCAAAAAAATATATATTTGCTTTTACAAAATAAAAAATGTATATCGATATGAATTTTTTGTTTGTAAATTTTTAATAATTGATTATATAATAAAGGTGGTATTATGTAATCAAGTGGTGCATACTATTTTTTTTAATTTATTATTGTTTTTTTTTATATAAAAATAAAAAACAAATTTGAGTGATGTGGTGAATTTGAACATATTTTTTTAATAAAATGAATTTTTATTTTCATGTTAAAACATTGTTTTATTAAATAAAATAATTACACATTTTTATTTAAAAATAAATGCCAAATTTATCAAATAGTATTATATAATCATGTGCATGTCATATATTTTATTTATTTAATGGCTAAATTTTATAGAATAATTAATATGATATGATTCATATATTTTTTTATTTATAAGCAGAACATTTGTTTATGCCACAGTATTTTATTTAATATTTTATTTTTTATTATATTATTGTATTTTCTTGATTTTTATAATCATATGTACATTTTTATTTGCATGAACAAATTATTATAAAGAAAATTGGATTTATTGCTTTATTTTTTTTAAATATTTACTACTTAAGCACAAAAATTAAATTTTGTATATATGTATTCTTATTCCAACATGAGCAAATATAATAAATAAAAAACCTTTTGTTTGAAAAATAATCAGATTGTCATTTACATATTTATTGTAATGAATAATATAATTACATTGCCCCTAATAAATTTTTGCTTTTTTTTTGATATTTCAACTTAAATTGCTATTCATGTGTTGATTAAATTATTATTATAATTTAATGTCTATTGTATTTTATGGATTATTTATTTGTCAAGAAAATACAGGAATAAATAAAATAAATATTTTATATTTAATTATTATATTATTTATTATCATAAAAAATTTGTGAACAACAATTTTGTTCATCTTAAGAACAAATTAATTACTTTCAGGATTGAGAATAAATGCATAATTTTTTTTTTACTATTGATTTTTTTAATTGATGAATTTGAAAAAACCAATTTATTAAACAATAATCAGTTATTGTATTGTCTTAAAATTACTTGATTATTAATTTAAAACAATTTAATTTTTCAATTTTAATTATTTTAAAGTAATAAAAAATAAATTTAAAAATGGATGTATTATTAGATAACCATAACTTTTCTAGACATAAAAATTGAAATATAACTTACCTACACACAAAATTTTGTTCATTTTACAAAAATGTAATGTGCAAATTAATAATTCTGCAATTATTAAAATCAAGGCTTGAAAAATAATTCCAGAACATCTGAATAAATAATATTACATAAAACATCTTATTTATAATTAATGTGTTATGAACAAATTTTATTTATTCTTATTATTATGATTAATAAATTTGAAAATACTTCGTAATAAATATATCAGATTATTTATTTTAATTATTTTGAAATGATTTCATTTCAATTTTTATTATTTTGAAAAATGCTTAGTAATAAATAAAAACATCTGAATAAATAATATTACATAAAACATCTTATTTATGATTGATTAAATAATGTTTTAAATAAATTGATGAATTTGAAAAATGTCAACTACTTTTGAAATTTTATCATATATAAGTTCACAAAAGAGAATATTTGCATCTGGCATAGTTAATGGAATTGCTTTATACAAAATACTTAATAATAAAACAGTAGTATTATGAATTAAGTACATCAAACATAAATAAATGGAAAAATATATAATATTAATTTAAAATTCAAACTTCCCCAACCTTGAACTCTTGTTAGTATAGTATATTATCAATAATGAATTGTTTATTTATTTTTTTCATTTTTTTTATGTAAACAAATTTCACTTTTGATTGGTAAATTTTTATTTAAATACGCAAGTTATTTTTTTTTCTCATATCAGTTTTGACTCTTCACTCTCTTCACTTCACTTTGACCTTAAGCTTAAACTTCAGCACTTCACTTCAACTCGTATTCTAGCTATTAAAACTTTCATTGACTTGTATTAAAATCAAAGTTACTTTCTCATTTGTCACTTAATCTTAATTATCATGGAAATTCATTAATATCAATGACAAACGTGTCAACAAGAAGGAAAATAGTAACAATATGTGATCATGAACAATATAGAAGTATTATTATCTGTAGCAAAATAAATAATATTAATATTGATCCTGAACTATTGAAATCCATTAGCAATATAAAAATTTATGTGATAAAAGCTAAGATGGAGATGAATTAGCATAAATATTATGTGATGTTACTGAACGAAATGTAATGAATGGATCGTGTGTCTACATGAATTTATATTTAATTCATTTAATTTATTATTTATTCATACGAAACCAATATGTAAATACATAATCTTAGGATAATTTAGATTATATTATATTAATATTTAAATAATAGAAATAGAAGATATAATAAAATGGGTGAGAAATACATGCAAATAAAACCAGAAATGAGAAATAATAAATAATAAAAAATAAAATAAAATTATTTCCTTTAAAATAAACATTTATCAGGTCACTTGAATAAGTTTTTAACGAAATCCTATTTATACACAGGAGTATTTTCTTTGGAATGTTGTACTGTTTTTCGTTAGCCAGAAGTCTTGCTTTTATAAAGTAATTCTTGAAACTGACTTGTTTTTAAAGATGTCGATTTTGCTAGTTAAGTCGATATCCTGGTACTTGAAGTACGCCATCTTTGGTTTTTAACAACAACCAGTTCCACTACAACAGCTGCCGTCTGTGCAACAATTCTCTCCATCTAAACAGCAATTGACATCTCTGCAACAAAATGTATGCTCCGGACAACCGCATCTACCAAGAGCATTGGTTACTTCGGCTTTTTTAAATTTCATGGGTACTGCAGCAAAAGTAAAATTGCAAAGGATTACGCTAATGAGAACAATTATTAAAATTAGATTTTTCTGCATTATGAATTTGAATGATTATATTTGTGTATAAGTAAGAATTAGTGATGTTTGTTGCAAGAAACAAATCAAAAAATACTCAAATATTTGGAGTTGTATTTATATTAAAATTTAATGACGAAAAAAATTTAAGATTCTTCTATAAGAAAAGGATTCATAATTCCATTACGCTTTTCTTTCATCATTCTATTAATTCTTTTGCAGATCAATAAAATAACTAGTAGAAAATAGCGTGAAAGTTCATTAGAGAATGAAAGAGGATAATCACAAAAAATTATTTATAGATGTGCTTACCTTCACTGAATAGTAAAAAATTTATTTAATTCCCCTTATTGTTTAAATTAATTTCGGAGCAAATTTCTAGAAATTAACTAGACTGAAATTTCGTAAATTGTCTATTTATACAATCAACATGCGCATCAGCGATCAATCATCTTACATTCGAATTGATCGGCATATTAAAAGCCAATAGCATTAACATAGGCCAATTTAAAGGTTACAATCAACATGCGCATAGTGATCAATCATCTTACATCGGCAGATTAAAAGAAAACAGAACAGGTTAATATTAAGAAAATTGGTAAATGTCACCGTAGGTGATCGTCACCTAAGAACGAAATTAAATTTACGAAATTATGAAATTTTGCCTAGAGGTGACAATCACCTGCGGTGATATTTAACAATTAAATATTGTTTGAGAAATTCTTATTACATTTTTTTTTTTTGAATTTTCTCATGATTTTCAATAATAGATGGAAAGGCCTTGTTCGTGGCTACAAGATGGATGGTATGTGTTTCATTCTTATAACGTCGATATTCATCGAGTTATTACATTTAAATTCAAAACGTCCTCAAGAATTTTCATAAATTTTAACAGCCGTTTCGACTTAATTGGCGATTCGAATAAGATCGGCAATATTTTTATTAGTATACAAATACTGCTGATATTAACCGAATCGCCAATTAATCAGTTTCCTCTAACTGGTAAACATTTATCTACCATTTTTTTCTATAAAAAAATCTTTAGATGTTTGTAGTATTGTAAACGATTTGCAGAAAATTAATAATATTTAAGCGTTTTAGTCTGAATATAGTTACCTTATTATCTTTAATTACCACAATTAAATATTATTGTATTAATTAGATAAATTTAATGTCACATTTGGATTATATTATTCACTAATAATTTAAATTTAGTCGTCCGGATTGTACAACGGAACGACATAATGCATACGGAAGATGTTAATAAGGAAATTGGATTTAACGTTATTATATAATTGAAATGATATTAATACGGATTTCCGCAATTAATTTTTTTTTTGAATTTGGAATCTTATTTTGGAATTCATGTCATGTACGACAAATATGCCAATATTTCGTTTATTTTTTAGTGCTTCCGAAAAAAAACAAAAATTACAATGATATTAATTTTGTTAATTTGTAACATTATGTTATGAATCGATTGAAACGGAAATGGGTATTTTATTGATCCTTAATTGTCGAGAATAATAACAATAATAATAAATTAATATAACCGACTTGAACCCACCAATGACCGTATTTCTCTTTCACTAGGAGAAAAAGAAAAAAAATGCTAAAGTTTATCCTGCCAAAAAGGTGAATAGGTGAATTACTATTCTTTGTATGCTCGACTCGTTATCGTAAAACAAAATAATCTCATTAATTTTAATAATTACAAATAATAATAATCTAATCTTAAAATAATGATATAGTAATAATCTAATCTAATCTAATAATGATATATAATCTAATCCAATAATCATTTGATAAATTATCACACATTTTAAAATGAAGTAACTCGGAAATATCCAACTTATGCCTATTCCCTTGTCCCATTATTACTGCTATTACTACTACCGCTGCTAATGATGCTACTACTCACTCTTCCAATTAAATTCATGGAAATGGAAATATTTTATTTTCAAATAATAATAATAATAATTAATGTAATAATATATGACATAGTGGCATGAGTAATGGTGTAAATATCAACAGTATAATAACTGGCGGTAATGGAGACAACATAAATGGTATTATTGATTCACATAGCAACAACAATAATAATGGTAATAGTAATGGTAATTCAACATCTAACTCCTGAAACAACAATTTCAAACCAATCAACATCAACCGTTTATATTTCAAATTTCAGATTTGGCTCCAAAGTTCCGAATTCAATTAAAGAAGCTGGTAATTTATATCTTAAATTTGTTTATATTGGAGAAATGAAAAAATGTTGTGTAAGTGAGCGACAACATCAAAGTAATTTGAGTCCCTCCCGAGAAGCACGGTCGCCCTGGTGTACTTGGCGAGCATGGAAAAAAACGTGTGCATAGTGGGAGTATAGAGAAAGTCTAGGTTTTGATATTTTTCAAAGTTTGCTCTTTTCGCTCGACTAATTAACCAAAAAGCTAGTATTTTTTATATATTAACCAGTCTTGGGAATTAAGTGATATAAAGAATTTAAAAAATACGTGAAATCAATGAATTACCTCCGATTCAAGATAAAGGTATATTTATATTTTTTGTTATGTTTCGTGATATATATTTAATTCTATATTATATACGAATAATAATATAATAATAATCAATCAAACCAATCCCTTATCCCATTATTACTGCTATTATTACATGGATAACATAAATGGAATTATTGACTCACATGATAACAACGCCAATGATAATTGAATGCCATAAATAATAACAAAAACAATAGTAATAATAATAATTAAGCACCTCACCTAAACCACAGAAACAATTTCAAACCGATCAACGTCCTAAAGTTCCAAATTCAATTCAAGAAGCCGGAGATTTATATTGTAAATTTTTTTATATCAGTTTGAGCACTTGGCAATATTAGAAAGAAATTGAAGAAATGAAAAAATGTCTAATTGGAGAACCCTTCGAATTTCATAAGTCTATAATTTCGCTGGTGACCAAAATTATCTCATGTGCAATTTTTATGTAGCAAATGATATGTGCCCCTAGAATATTTGATATTCCTGATAAACCCTAACCCTAACTCTTGCGATTCAGAATAAGATCTAATACCCATGTACTGGTTAAATTTCCCTGACAAATATTAGGTCGTAAAAAATATCATTCATTCCATTCATCTATTTAATTACAATTAATAATTCGATTTTTTAATGAAATATTTGGTAATTAAATAAACAAAATAAATAATTTAGCACAAATATTATTATTGTCAAAACCTACCTATTAAAATTTCTTTTTTTTTAACATTTTTCCTTAATGCATGGTTCTTGATTCATCTAAATCTTTAATATAAAATAAAAAATTTGGTTAATGACATTCACATTAAGTAATAATATTTCAATAGTATTTCAATAAACACAAGTTTCTTTATCCCATAAATGGCAGTATCAAACCAAGTTACTATGCAAGCAATTAACTTGATTTCATTTAAGGAATGAGAGAAAGGAGACGTAACCAGTCCTTTTTTTTTGAGAATAGGTAGACCTTAATCAAAGAAACTCAATTGCGTACGAAATAACCTATTTCCAGATTAATTTGTGTATACGCCATGCCAAATGTTTTTTCAAATGTTCAATCCCACCAGTAAAGATTGAACAAATGTTTCATTTGGCATCACAAATATAATTTTTCAAAAGATTACTTGTTTGCGATGACTACGCAAGTATCGCCAAAGTCCCCTCGCGCCAGCGGTCTCACCTCCACTGACAAAGAATAAAATAAAAAACAAAAAACAAACAAAAATAAACAAAAAACAAACCAATATGAATACATAACTGCTCAGAGACATCGCAAAGGTTTTTTGACTACTAATAAAATATACTTATTTTTATTTATTTCCTGGATCCAAAGAGTGGAGATGAGTATTGAGGTAATGAGAAAGAGTAAAGATAAAGGAGAAGATGAAGGAAGGCGGGTGAGGTAAAGAGGGAAAACAAGTTCGATCTTCAACTATTTAACCTAAAAAAAATTAGTTATGATTATTTAATTGTTACATTAATTGACATCAAAAGTGATTTTATTAAGAAAATAATGAAATAAATTTTTCGAATTCTAAAATCTAGCAAATGTAATCCTATTTATTATTTTTTTTTAAAAAAAATAAAACCTGAAGAAAGAACAATAAAATGAAAGAAAAAAATTTTCATTCTATCAATTCATTCCCTAAATTGTAAATGTAAATGTAATCTTAATGAAACAAACGAAAAATATTATTACCGCCTCACTAAATAAATCATTTCGTTTCGATAATTCTTTCAATGCACATTATATTCAGAATTGGTGCGGATTTCGATATAATTGATTAGAGTTTTTTCTTCCATTTTGATCACCATTCAACAGATCTGAGACACTTATAAATTCACTTTTGTGACCGCCCTGTATCAAAAAATAGAAGTTGCATTAGAACAAAGATCTTATTTGATTGTACATTTTGCAACGAACAATTATCATAACAAAATAATTATAGCAAACATTGAAATGTAATAAAAATAATACAAGCGTATTAATATCCGTAAGGTAATGAATGTATAGAATATTTCATGCCTCGAAACCCCCGGGTTATCTTGGTATGAGAACTAGTTATGCTAAAAGTTCAATGGAAAAAAATCCGGACTGCACTTGCCAACCACTTATCTGGCAGTAAAAAATGGATGTTTACGTGATCCTAGAATTAAAGTAAAATGGTTTAATAATTCTTGACAATGTATAATCTTATGCCATATTATCATAATACATTATTCTCATAATACCTAAAAACATTGTAATCTATTCTATTGATGGAGTCTTTTCATAAGAATACTTACGCTTTGCTGAGTAAAAGATTCTAATAATAAATATAGTCTAAGTCGGATGTGACATCTATTTCTTTTTTCAAAAGTAAATACCAAGGTCTTCGGAATGAAAATAGAATTTACTTGAGAATAAATAGATTTAAGAACATTTTCCGAATCCCATTGAGCAATAGTATATTTAGTCCAAGTATCAAGGCAAGACTTATACAACTTTAAAATAGCTCGAAACCTTTGTGCGACTTTAAAATAGCTCGAAATCCATCGAGTGCCAAGTATTGTTTGCCATATGAAGTTTGAATATGTTCTTCGTCAGAGAAATGGTTAAAGATATTTCTAGGATTTCAGGTGTTATTAAAACGAGTTAAATACTCATAAACTTTATCTATGTAGAAGAAGAGAGTAAATATCACTTATGTGAATGTGGAGCAAGGTAAAAAGCAGATGTAAATAAAAATGAGATGAGTATTGCATAAATAAATAACACGTGAAGATAATCTGCACCCGTGATCACGATCATTACGAATTAATTTGGCGATCGCGAGTTTACTAAATAACTAAAGATTTAAAGAAATATTTGAAGGACAAGAATACCTCAAGGTACCTATATTTTAATCATATTTGATTATTTATTACATCATATCATATCATACCCACGTATTCACATATTATTCACATATTATTAAGTCTTCATATTAAAATTGATTTCAAACCGAGAAAAAACGTGCAAACTTTTGAATCTGACGAAGAGGATGATGATGGTGAAATATTTTCCAAAGTTAATACTGTATATCAAACAAGAATCATTACAAGAATCATTAATGGAATCGTAAGAATCTTGATAATAATAGTAATGAGAATAGGATAAGTATAGGAATCGAAATAAGTATAAGGACCATAATTATTCATTACCAATTATTCAAAGAAAACCACGACAAAAAGAAAATAATCGTATTTCATTTTCGATCATTTAATATATTTCTCAATTAATCCAATCTTCATAATCATCTTTAATAAAAATATATCGGACTTTATTTCGATATTAAACTATCTAAAGATGATGGACTGAAAACTGCGTGCAGCGATGCAGGTAATGATTATTTATTATTTTATTTTATTTATTATTTATTTTTAATTAATTAATTATTTTATTTTGCTTATTTTTATTTATTTTTATTAATCATACTTATTTATGGAATAATCCATAGGCTCAAAGGTATGCACTAAGAACTAATCTCATTCTTCATCTTTTATATTCTCTCATCCAAAGAAGGAAATGATATAAAAGTTTTATTACGTCTTTAATATGTCTTATCGAGTTTCGTTCATGGAAATAGGGTACAATGAAGGTCGAGGTCGTTAATGGTAATGATGTTGGATTAACTCGATTAGTAATTTTAAATTATATTTTAACATTTTTAGTCAATTGCTTATTTTTATAAAAAGTGAAATAACAAACTATGCTAATTGAATTTGTAAAAATGGGATTATTATATATCTGTTGTTAAGATTTTATAATATCAAAAAAAAAAACTAATAAATGGTGCTTTTTATTTTTAAAAATGAAATACAAATATAAAATATATAGCGCCAAATATATTTATAAATTAGATGCATCATCATCATCACCTTTTTAAAAAAAAATTAAAAATTAAATTGAATTAAATATATTATTTATAAAACGAAAAATGAATATAATAGAATATATAATTGATACTTGATAGAATTTATTAGATAAAAAGATTTAGTTAATTCTTCAAGTTTACTTTCGAAATTTTCTTCGTTCTTGGGTTTCGGAAGATTTGAATAATTAAGAAGTTGACTGGTATAAATTGCTTGTGGATGTGTTTGATAATTAAGAGGAGTTGCAGTTGTTGATGTGGCCCCTGAAGTTATGAATAAAAATAAATGTACAAAAGCTTCAGATATTTATAGTGTTGGAATTATTATGTGGGTAATATCAACAGGAAAAATACCATTTGAAGGAAAATTATATAATCCAGAACTAGCAATATCTATTTTTAATGGATATCGTCCGAAAATTCATAAAGGAACTCCTTAATGTTATGTTAAATTGATGGAAAAATGTTGGCACAATTATCCAACCGAACGACCAAGTGCTGAAATGATTTTTGATAAATTGGAAAAATGGATTGGAGAATTATATTTTTATGAATAATCCGAAAATCCACTTATGTTTTTAAGAAATGCAAAATAAAGATTCTGAATCATTATATAATGATCTTATAAGCCAACCTTTAATGCAACATCATTTATCAATTCACGAATCTTTTTCAAAATTTGACTTAAATAAATATATAGATAAGATCAATTTAGATGAAGAAGATTAAAAATTAAACTTATATCATTTGATTACATGATATTATATTTGAAAAACTTAAATTTAGTTAACAAACCAAATAACTAGGATGACTTACATTATTTAAAGTTCAGTTCACCTGTTTTGTGAAATATTCTTTTTTATTTATTTATTAATACATTTATATTCTAAGGTTTTGTCTAGAGTTTTATAATTCGTGAGAAAATCGAAATTTTAAAAAAAAAATAAAGACAAGGCAAATTGCAAAAAAAAAAAATTGAAAATTAAATTAATAAAAAAATCTGCAATTTATTAATCTCTAATATTAGTAAATCTCTTGTTGTCGCCTTTAAAAGGATTTTGATTGGTGAGTTTTGGTTGAGGCCCGTTGATCAGATCTGATCAAAATGTGATGTGACCTAGTGATCAGATGGTGAAGAACCAGTGATTGCACAGGTTGGATTTAAATTTTTGAAGGGGAAGGTGACAATAATCCAAGCGAAGTCACAAAATACTTCTTGAGGAGATCCCAAAGAACCTTTGGCAATGAAAAGCATAGCAAAATTTTCTTGAATCAAGGATTTGTAAGTGAAACGTATAAATTAAATTCCTTTTTCAGATTAGCAGGAAGAATAAGAGTGATGAAGGGTGATCATGATTGATATTAAACTTGCTCTGGATTACATTTGTGAAAAAAATATATGAGAAATTTGAATGGGTAAATTTTTATATGTATATGCTTGTGACTAGATTTGTCTGATTGGGATTGGTAGTTCATTTTATCATAAATCCAGAATGTAAATTTTATTTATTATTTTAATTGCCATAAGTTAATTCTTAAATTCAAAGTAAAATTAACTAAAAACTAATCAATGAAATTACTTAACCCCAAATGTTGGCTTCAGAATTTATAAAAATTCAACAGATTGCATAATAGAATAGAAATTTTCAAGGTTTCTATTGATGGATTGAGATATTGATGAAGCTGAAGAAAATGCGGGTAAGGAATAACAAAACTAAAATGGGCTCGAGAGAAGACAATCGAAATTAAATGACAATCTCAATTACTGATTACATCGAAGTCAAATGTTGTAACAAATAAGTAGCGAGAATTGACAACCCCAGTAATTGGTAATAAAAGAATTATAATTAATATTCGTAAGTGAATATAATGATAATTAAAACTTTTATGATATTTATTGATATAAGAAAGTATAAAAAAAACATATAAAGGAAAAATAAACGAAATATAAAAAATATAAACTAAAATTAAAATTAAAAAATCTTAAACGAAAATTAAATACACATTAAAAAAAAAAATATAAAATTAAAAATGACTTCTCAGTTATGAAATTAACTCAGTATTCGGACTTTCTCTTCTTAATAGGGACTGCTGAAATTTGTGGGATCTTTACCTCCACCGTTTCCATCACTTCCATCGCTTCCATCAGAGGCTTAGAAAAAAACAAATAAATATAAATTACTGGATTTTATTTAAATATGATGGTGACTAAATAGATTATATGTATACTTACTTGAAGAATTTCATCTACTCTTTCCAAGACCTTTTCCTTCGACTCCTTTATTTTCTCATCCTCTTCTACACCTTTACCTTTTCCTCCTTTCCTTTGCTTAAAGAGAACTTCCGAAAATGGAGGTGGCATAGCAAAGGTTACTTTATTTTGCCTTGTATTAAATAAAGGCTTTAAAATAAAGTAAATTCATAAATTTCTTATCTTTATTTAACATAAAATAACAATAAAACAATTATAATTATATTGTACATGTAATTACCTGAAGAATTTCAGTAGCCTTTTTCACTGTCCTTCTTCTCTCCTCACTTATTCTTTTCTGGATATCTTTAGATCTCTTAATAATAATTCTTTTCCGAGGAACTTCGGGTTCTCCTGATCGCCTTTGCTTAATATGAACTTCTGAAATTGGAGGTGGTATAGCAAAAGTCATCTTATTTTGCCTTGAATTAAATAAAGGCTTTAAAATAAAGTAAATTTATAAATTTCTAATCTTTTATTTAACATAAAATAGCAACAAAACAATTATAATTATTATAATATATTTACCCGAAGAATTTCGGTTGCTTTATCCACCACCCATCTCTTCTTCTCATTCATTCTTTCTTGAACATCCTTAGATCTCTTAATAATTATTCTCTTTTGAGGAACTTCAGATTCTTCAGATATTTGTCGTTTCATTTTTTTAATATAAAATTTCTGAATCAAACAAATAAAATATGGATTATTCAAAATTAGTATTTAATTATTTAATTGTTTTATTGAAAGAATTATAATAATTAAACAATAGATTATTACAAAAATTTATTCGGGTGTTATATGGAAAAGAAGAAAGGAAAGTAAGTTGAATGACAATAAGATATTTTTTTTATCATGACTCATATTGTACATCGTGAGAAAAAAAATGAAAGAATGTTCTAGCCCTTTGATTGATCTGATGTGATGTAATGATGACTTCACGCTGATTCTTAATTATGAAAAAATGATTGGTCGATTGACAGTATTAGTCATAGTCATATGAGATTATTATAAATGAAAGTAAATCATTATGACTTTTTTATTAATATATTATATTTTAATAAACAAATAAATAAATAAAACGAGATATATTTTTTATGATAGAATTTATACTGAATATTATTTCAATCATGTAAATTTATATATTCATTACATTATTTTAATTAGCAAACCATATTCAAAGCACGTGAAAATACAGAAAACAAACAATTTCCATTGATATTAAAATCTCTAATATAATCTTGTTAAATGTTATTTTAAGGGCTAGAGAAAAAATTTATTTATTTAAAAAATTAAAAAAATTTCATATATTGAACATTACTATTTATATCAAAGGATAAATAATTTATACACATTGATTGATAATTCTTTGTCAAATAAATAAGTATGAATGCTCATTTACAATTTGTTATCAGCTAGTTAGTAATATTACCACTGAATCATTCTATTCTATTCGAGTTAAAAAATACATAAATATTCGATTTCTATGTAATGAAATATACATTTCTGATTATAATAAGCCTCATACTCATCTTAATAAAGACTAAGATGCAATGAATTGGCATGAGTTAGTCCTCTTTGTAATAAGTTATTATTTTTGTTGATAAATTCTTCGCGTATAAGAAAATTAAATGATCATGTAGTGGTTTGTTGACTAGTAATAAGAAAAATGTAATAAAAAATATCATTTACAATTTAAATAACATAATATATTTTTAATTAAATAAGGTGGTCATTATACTTAAATATAATTTTTTTATAAACTCTTATGATGAGTTAAATAGATTATGTTTGTATTCAAATCCGGGAAAATACCAAATATTTAAGAGATAATTGAATAGATTTTTCATAAAGATGACAAAATGCAAATTGAAATATATTAAAAAGTAGTTCTGTTAAAGATTAAATTAATCAATTCTTGTCTCAACAATTAATGATTGTAAATAATAATTTTCAATTTTATGATGTAATAGTAATCACATTTCTTTCAATGTATTACTTATTTTACATTACTAGTGTAGTACAATAAAATAATATCATTGAAAACAATCTTAGAGTTTTTAAATATGCTAAAATGAATATTAGCAAAATTCGTACTTTTTTAATATTANAGAAAATTAAATGATCATGTAGTGGTTTGTTGACTAGTAATAAGAAAAATGTAATAAAAAATATCATTTACAATTTAAATAACATAATATATTTTTAATTAAATAAGGTGGTCATTATACTTAAATATAATTTTTTTATAAACTCTTATGATGAGTTAAATAGATTATGTTTGTATTCAAATCCGGGAAAATACCAAATATTTAAGAGATAATTGAATAGATTTTTCATAAAGATGACAAAATGCAAATTGAAATATATTAAAAAGTAGTTCTGTTAAAGATTAAATTAATCAATTCTTGTCTCAACAATTAATGATTGTAAATAATAATTTTCAATTTTATGATGTAATAGTAATCACATTTCTTTCAATGTATTACTTATTTTACATTACTAGTGTAGTACAATAAAATAATATCATTGAAAACAATCTTAGAGTTTTTAAATATGCTAAAATGAATATTAGCAAAATTCGTACTTTTTTAATATTATATAAAAATAAATTCTCTTTGCGACTATTTCAATTATTTAGAATGGCTTCAATAAACATTATTGAATTTCTAGTCCAAATTCTAATCATTTTTAAAATTACAAGAATAATTAATCAATCTTGCGTATATTCTGTATTCAAATTCTATTAATTATGATTCAATCAAATATGTCCCATGTCCATTGTTATAACGAATCAACCAATTGAATAACTTAAATTCTTCGTTATAATTTTATAATGAATCTAAGGTGCAAGACAGCTAATTTATTATATCGAGAGTCCCTACCATGAAACGCTCTAATTCTGCCAAATTTTTTGGTTGTCGCTTCTCCACATTCCCTTACAATGATTCACAAATTTTCAATAGGATTAAGGTTGTATCTATACTCTATAAACATAATTCACTCAGAGCTCTAAGCTGACATTCAATTGTTTTGTATCCACATCTTCAGTTTGCATTAGAATTGTGTTGGTTGGGCATCTTTTTAAGTGCTAGCAGTGTTTTTCCATGGGTTTATAATCAAGATCGAAATTGCTTCTTTTACATCCAAAGGCATGGATATCATTTTCGTCAATATAAAACACATTTAATATTAAAATTCGAAGTTTGTCCCCTTTCTATTATATTTATATTTTTATTATTTGTATTAATATGATATGATTATTTATCATAATAATATTTATTTGAAGAAATTCGTTCTTTATAAGGGAGTATTTCCCTTTTGTTGTTCATTATTTTTTTGTATATTAATATATTCTTTCATATCGTTTAATCATTCTTGTGCCTCCACTCATTTCTTGTTCTTTTTGTTTTATTTGTTTTCCCAGTGAAAATTTATGCCTAAGTGATCGCTGGAAAGAGTTTTCAGTCATAAGTAATTTTTGTGTGTAAAAAACTTTTGTGAGACAAATAATTTTGTGTGTAAAAAAATTTTTGCGTGACAAATAATTTTTGTTTATTTTATTTGTTTATTTTGTTTGTTTATTTTGTTTGTTTGTTTATTTTGTTTGTTTATTTGATTTGATTACTTGGTTTGTTTATTTGGTTTGTTTATTTGTTTGTTTTTTGGTTTGTTTATTTGGTTTGTTTATTTGGTTTGTTTATTTAATTTGTTTATTTGGTTTGTTTATTTGGTTTATTTATTTGGTTAGTTTATTTGGTTTGTTTATTTGGTTCGTTTATTTGGCTTTTTTTTTGGTTTGTTTAATTGGTTTGTTTATTTTGGTTATCCATTTTGTAAAAAATATATATACCCCCCTATTTTTCTTAAACTTTTCTTTTTTCAAAAAACTTTTGTTAACAAACTTAAATTCTATCACTATCTATAACAACTGAATTTTTTTGCAATTATTTCAATGCTAGCTCTGTTTTTTCAACAAAGCCCGTTCATTTGTTGTTATTTTTTGAGAGGCAGATATTTACCTATTATGCAATTGCTTTTTTTTTTATTTTTCAGCAAGGAACATTTATGTTTTTTGCTTCATCTACCATATTTCGGCAGATATTTTATTGTGCAAGAGAAATATTACTGCTTGTTTAACTTTTTAATGAAGCTTACGCAGGTATTCTATTGTGTAAGCAGACTACTTAATTAAAGAAGTATTATTAGATATTAAATTAGCAAACAACTAACTACTCATTTCTTTATGTTTGATTATATTTTATTTTGCGAGTACAATATGAACCACTCATTTGTTTTCTTGTCATCTAAGAAGGTGAAGAAATTCTATTGTGTAAGTTAATTAATAACTGTTCATTTCTTTATCCAAAAAACTTGTGCTGTCGTAAACAAACAACTAACTATTCTTGTTTGTTATCATTTTCTTTTATAGCATACTTTTCTTTAGCCACTTATAGTACACAATGAATAATCAAAAATTGAAAAAATCTTTCCGCCTTTCGACCAAAATAGGATTATGAAACATCACTTTTGTTTTGAAAATAATTCTCCCAGGTATTATTATATTTGTTTATAATATTTTTTATTTGATAATTTTTCGAGCATATTAATAATCTACTCTTATATCTATTGCATTGATTCCATCAATGCATATGATGTGCAATTTTACAAGTTGAAAATAAAAATCCTAAACAAACAATCAATTATCGAAATTTTTTCAGTTTGAATCTGGATGAGCTTTCAAAACTGTCCTTGTAATTGTGCTTGTCATTGCATCTCAAAAAATTCTGAATTTGATTCTTGAACTATCAAAGATAATGTTTGCCTAATCAAATGGCCAAATAAAATTTCCTAGCCAAATACTCTAGATACAACAAGAAAAAAATCCATTAAAGTAAGCATATTTTATTAGAATCAGAAAAAAACCTTTGCGATGTCCCCGAGCAGTTATAAATATATTTTTGTTTGTTCGTTTGGTTTGTTTTTATTTTTGTTTGTTTTTGTTTTTGTTTGTTTTTGTTTTTGTTTGTTTTTGTTTTTGTTTGTTTTTGTTTTTGTTTGTTTTTGTT
>PQFF01000102.1:1497011-1514084 GCA_003547095.1 Diversispora epigaea | reverse complement strand
TGTTTGTTTTTGTTTTTGTTTGTTTTTGTTTTTGTTTGTTTTTGTTTTTGTTTGTTTTTGTTTTTTATTTTATTCTTTGTCAGTGGATGTGAGACCGCTGGCGTGAGGGGAACCTTGCTGATACTTACGTAGTTATCAGAAACAAGTAATCTTTTGAAAGATTATATTTGTGATGTCAAATGAAACATTTGTTTAATCTTTACTGGTGGGATTGACATTTGAAAAAACATTTAACATGGCGTATACACAAATTAATCTGGAAATAGGTTATTTCGTACGCAACAGTAGCTTCTGGATTAAGGTCTACTTTTCCTCAAGGAAGGATCCGTTATGCTCTTTCCTTTTTCTCATTCCTTAAATGGTAAATCAAGTGAATTGCTTGCATAGTAACTTGATTTGTGACGTCACTACCATTTCTGGGATAATGAAGCTTGTGTTTATTTTTGTATACTATTAAATATTATTACTTAATGTGAATGTCATTAACCCAATTCATTATTTATTTATTAAAGATATAGGGACCATTCATTAAGGAAAAAATAACAAAAATAAAAAAATATGAGTAGTAGGTTTTACTAGAAATGTAAATTGTTTAAATATAATTTTTATTTTAGTTTTAATTTTAATGTTATTTAATTTGTTTTTATTCTAATAATTTAACTAATTCTAGTTCTACAAAGTGAAGGATCTAAAGAATTCTCGGATAGAAAATTTATTCAAATAATAAGTGTGCACTATATTAAAAATTTTTGGTATTATTAAAATATTCAACATGTTGTTCTTTATAGGAAGCTACTATGAACGAAATAATATTAAAACATTTGTTAAAGAATTGAGTGGTGACATCAATAGAAGTAATTTATTAAATTTTATTTATTTTAATTTATTTCAATTCAATTTATTTAATTTATTGATTTTTATTTATTTTATTTATTTTTTTATTTATTTTATTTTCTTTTCGATTCTGACTTGAGTTCTTCAGTTTACAGTTTTGGATATAATAATAATTAATTCTTACTTATTATTATTTATGACACAATTTTATAATTAATAAATTATTATTTATAAATCATTATCATTCAACTACTGATAGGTGCAGCATAAATATAATGAAATGGTTCGATTTGTGGTACGTAATCTTTAATTTTTAATTATTTTAAGTATTATTATCATTTTAGTTATTACAATTCCATGTGAATTAAAATATAATATATATCTATATTTATATGCAAATAGGACCCACTACGTAAATAATTTGAAGAATGTACAATTCAACTTCATTATCACACTCCGCAAGATGAGATAGATTTGCTTATTCACTAATAAGAGTGATCCCAAATAACTTTTTAAACGTTACAAGAGACTATCGAAAATCGAGAGAATAACTTGAACAATGATAATGAATAATAGTAATGGTAATAATTGTTGTCTTTGAAAGAGATGATGATGATGAATCGGATGATTTTGTTAATTGACAAATTCAAAGGTTGACCAATTGGAAATATTGAGAGGATAAGTGAAATTATTTGAAAATGATTATCAAGTTCTAAAGGGGAAACTTGAGATATAAAACATTTATATGGGAAATTGAAAATTCCCGTGGAGGAAAGAATTAACTTTGTAATGATAATTTGGATAAATAGTGTTTAGGAAAGTTATGTTCTATTGTTAATTAATTTATTTATTTATTTATTTATGATTTTATTTATTGCTAATTTATTATANACCCACAACGTAAATAATTTGAAGAATGTACAATTCAACTTCATTATCACACTCCGCAAGATGAGATAGATTTGCTTATTCACTAATAAGAGTGATCCCAAATAACTTTTTAAACGTTACAAGAGACTATCGAAAATCGAGAGAATAACTTGAACAATGATAATGAATAATAGTAATGGTAATAATTGTTGTCTTTGAAAGAGATGATGATGATGAATCGGATGATTTTGTTAATTGACAAATTCAAAGGTTGACCAATTGGAAATATTGAGAGGATAAGTGAAATTATTTGAAAATGATTATCAAGTTCTAAAGGGGAAACTTGAGATATAAAACATTTATATGGGAAATTGAAAATTCCCGTGGAGGAAAGAATTAACTTTGTAATGATAATTTGGATAAATAGTGTTTAGGAAAGTTATGTTCTATTGTTAATTAATTTATTTATTTATTTATTTATGATTTTATTTATTGCTAATTTATTATATTTATTTATTATATTTTAGTTAAATCTTGAGTTTGAATGTTTAAGAGAAATTATGAGAGCTATTATTTAAAAAGCCATTGAAGAGGCATTATTATTATTTATAATTATTTATTATTTATCGTTATTATTATTATTTATTATTTATTATTATTATTTATTATTATTTATTTATTATTTATTATTTTTTATCTATTTATTATTTATTATTTTTTTTATAGTACAATTGATTGGTACCTTAATATGAATGTGATGGATTTTTCGAAAGCTTACAAAAAAGTAAGTAAACTAAAGTTAACATCTAATAACATTTAATTCATAAATATTCATCAAATTTAAAGATAAATTATATTGATTATTTAATTTTTGTTTTCAATTAATATTATTAAAATTAATTTTTAAATATTCTTGAAGATTTTCATCTGCTGTATATTTTAAAACCATCTATAAGAGTGTGTTTCTGGATCTTGCGTAATTCCATAAAATTGAATTGAAGCAACATATTCATTATATATTTTTAAGTGAATTTTCATCTAATAATATAAACATTTTTGATTTATAGTTAAAAAGTTATATAATAATTTGAAAATTGAATTTAAATATTAATTAAAATATTTAACTCATTTAAGACATTATTGAAATTCACAAAATTATCAAACCTTTTTAATGCCACTTCACTATTACGATATCTTTCCCATTGATGATTTTCAAAATCCCACTTGCAACCAAGTTTTATATAAATTTTGTTTATAAACATGCAGTTGTTGCATTTTTCTTTTAATCTTTCTTATCAGTAATAACATTAGAATCAATTTTGATTGAAGCTTTATTAAATGATGTGATCTATTCTTGAGAAATTATACAGTAAAAAGAAGCTTTTCAAAGATCTTGATCTAGAAAATTAGAAAGACAATACGATATTATACAAATTGTTTCTAAACAACACTAAATTAATTGCAAATTTACTTCGTATTTCAATTAAATAAAAGGATCTTTTGTTTGAAAAAATTGTGTTAGATTAGAATTTACATATTTATTACAAAAGTAACAGATAAGTAATTACATTGCCCTTAAAAAAATTTTAAATTGAAATAAAAAGTAATTTTAAGAAATTAAGAAAAATAAGATTGACATTTCAATATGACATAACATAAAACTTTAATTAAAAGTTTAATAAAACTGTGTTGCAAGGCTAAATAATAATAATAATAATAAAATCATCTATAATAATAATAATAATAATAATAATAAATCGTAGGGACAGGAATCGTGAAGCTAAAAATTGTGGAAGACAAAGGAACCGGTAAGGTAAGAAGAAAAAGAAGAATAATAATAAAACTGTGGGGGCTATAATAATAATAAAACCATGGGTAAAAATTGTGAAGGTTATAATAATAATAATAATAAAATTGTGAGCAAGAGACAAAGGAACTATAGGGCAAGAAAAAAAAGAAATAAACTGTGGAAACTATAATAATAATAATAATAAAACTGTAGGGGCAAAAATCATGAGAGCTATAATAATAATAATAATAATACTGTGGGGGCTAAATAATAATAATAATAATAAAACTGTAGGCAGGAATTGTGGGGGCTAAATAATAATAAAATCGTAGGAGCAAGAATCAAGGGGAATAAATAATAATGATAATAATAAAACTATAGGGACAAGAATTGTGGTGCTAAAAATCGTGGGAGACAAAGAAACTGTGAGACAAAGAGAAAAAAAAAAGAATAATAAAACCATGAAGCTATAATAATAATTATAATAAAATCATGAGGGCAAGAATTGTGAAAGCTAAAAATTGTAAAACCACGAGGTAAGAAAAAGAAGAATAATATTAATAATAAAACTGTGGAGATTATAATAATAATAATAAAATCACAGGGACTAAATAATAATAATAATAATAAAACTGTGGGGCTGTAATAATAACAATAATAATAATAATAAAGCCATGGGGGCAAGAATCATAGGGACTAAATAATAATAATAATTTTTGTTTTGCAATTTTGATAAGTAGTTATAATATAAGTATAAATGTAGATTCTATAATTATATCACATGTCATGTGTTGCAAATGTTTGTTTATTTTAGACATCTCTTATATTTTTCCTATTTTTTGTATTCTCACTCACATTTTTATTTATTTATTTGAACATTTTTGAAAACTTTTACACTTTATTTATTTTAAAATATTTTGAAAACTTATGAAAAAATATAACATAATACTTTATTTTTACTTACTTATTACATTGTTTTTCAAATATTTTTAAAAACTTTTATACTTTATTTATTTCAAAATATTTTGAATTATATTAAAGATTTTTAAAATATTTCGAAAACTTACAAAAAAAATATAATATAATATTCTTATTTTCATTTATTTATTATAATGTTTTTCAAATATTTTTAAAGGTAAATAAAAAATAATAATATTAAAGAATTTTAAAATATAATATNGTAAGAAAAAGAAGAATAATATTAATAATAAAACTGTGGAGATTATAATAATAATAATAAAATCACAGGGACTAAATAATAATAATAATAATAAAACTGTGGGGCTGTAATAATAACAATAATAATAATAATAAAGCCATGGGGGCAAGAATCATAGGGACTAAATAATAATAATAATTTTTGTTTTGCAATTTTGATAAGTAGTTATAATATAAGTATAAATGTAGATTCTATAATTATATCACATGTCATGTGTTGCAAATGTTTGTTTATTTTAGACATCTCTTATATTTTTCCTATTTTTTGTATTCTCACTCACATTTTTATTTATTTATTTGAACATTTTTGAAAACTTTTACACTTTATTTATTTTAAAATATTTTGAAAACTTATGAAAAAATATAACATAATACTTTATTTTTACTTACTTATTACATTGTTTTTCAAATATTTTTAAAAACTTTTATACTTTATTTATTTCAAAATATTTTGAATTATATTAAAGATTTTTAAAATATTTCGAAAACTTACAAAAAAAATATAATATAATATTCTTATTTTCATTTATTTATTATAATGTTTTTCAAATATTTTTAAAGGTAAATAAAAAATAATAATATTAAAGAATTTTAAAATATAATATAATACTCTTATTTTCATTTATTTACTGTAATGTTTTTCAAAATTTTCAAAAAATCTGTATTATTTTAAATTTTTTTATAAAAAAAATAAATAAAAATATAAATAAAAATATAATATAATTTTAAAAAGTTACAAAAATAAATGTAGACTTGTGAAATATTGTGAAAAGTTTCAAAAACTTTGAGTGAAATATTGCAAAATTTTTTTGTGCAAACCTCCGAAGGTGTCAAAAATTTGTGGAAATTTACAAAGTGAAAATTTGTGCAAATTTTTGCCTATTAAAATTTCCTGATATAGTTAAGCTTGACTTGCAAGCTTGAGGCTCACAAGCCTGCAAGCCTATAATACCAGGCTTGGCTCAGCTTGGCTCATTAGACTCATGAGTCTTAAGGTTGATTGGCCAAATTAATAATTTCAAAAATTCTGATAATCCTTTTTATTTCTTTTGACAATTTTTAGTAATTTATGAAATATTTCCTCTATTTCTTTCAATAATCAAATAATAAATATAATAATTTTATAATAGACTAGGAATTAGTGATACCTGTTGTAATTTAAAAAAAGTGTATAGTACAATTCATTTTTCCTTATGGTGTAATTAGTTGCAACTGGTTACAACTTTTGCAAATAATTACAACAGGTATCTTTACTAAGAATAGTAATAAAAGTAGACATCCTCACTTTGATAATATTTTTATTACTGTAATTTTGTATTAAATTTTAATAAATGTTAAAGTTACTGCATAGATTTGATCTAGTTTCAAAAGTTTGTAAAACAGTTTGTAAAGACATTTTTATTTCACTTTCTCACATAACTTCAACTCACACAAGTGTGTATAGTTGTTCAAGTTTATTATGTTTATTTGCATTAGTTTTCTTTCATTTATATTTAGTCAAGCAATGTACTTCTTGATCCTAACAGTGGAAAGGGTATTTTAGATATCTGCTGTGTTTAGCAAGCAGTAGAAAAAGTTATTTGGTTATCTACTGCATTTACGCAAGTGACATACTGCTTGATCCTAACAGTAAAGTGTATTTGTTTTAGTGAAATGTGCAATGAAAAATTCAAATTAGTGAGACTGATTGCTATAACTTTATGTTTTGTTCTTTACCAACTATGATAATATAGAATTCATATGATTTTACATTTGTCTATATAGTACCACATGAAGAATGTAACTAATTGCCATAATATTTTGTAAAATATTTCTTCCCTTGTTATTCTATCATTCTGTGGTAAGATCATTTTGTTTGCAAAAGTTATCTTAGAAGTGTATTTTAAAATAATATGTAATTAAACCTATTATAAAAGATAATAAATAAATAATTTTTTATAGTAAAATCAACTTTCTCTAAATATATATTTATTAAAAAACACCTTTCCTGAATACAAATACATTTTATACAATTTATACTCTTTTAATTTGTATTCTTTTTAAAGTTCAATGAGTTTATAAAAGTTCTATAAAAGATACTTCTTTACTTGCAATAATGCCTATTAATTATACATGTCATCAAAACTATTGAATTAAGTCAGATGCAATTAAAATTAAGAAAAATTGAAGTTGAGTCAAGACAAATTTTTGATTTTTACTAATAATTGATGCAATTAATTGAGTCAGACACAATTAAAAATTGAAATTTTAAGATTTGAGTCAATGTAAAATTAGTTTTGATGACACGTATACTATTAATAAAGCTTACTATTATCAAAAAATAATCGTTGATGTATCAAAGATGAACCTTTTGCATTTCGGGTGAATATCATGTGATAATTAAAAATTCAATCTGCCGATCAATTCGAATGATCGCTGATGAACATAAATTAATTTCGGATGTTATAATTACTGTTAGTCAAGTTTCATAGAAGTTGCATACTAAATTGCACAATCGAACTATACTAATTTGGAAATTAATTTAAAAACAAGGGAAATTATTTAAATTTTTTATTACCCTGTATGTCAATAATTTTTTGTGATTATCCTCGTTCGTTCTAACTTAATAATAAATGAACTTTCACTCTATTTTCTCATTGTACTAGTTATTTATTGATCTTTAAAAGAATTAATGAAATTATGAGTCGCATCAGGAAATTATTATAGTATTCTTTTAAATAGCATGTAAACCCGCGATTTCCATGAATAGTATGAATAAAATGATTTCCTGACGGAAAGAAAAGAATTAGGAATCCTTTTCTTAGAGAAGAATCTTAAATTTTTTTCGGAATTAAATTTTAATATAAATACACCCCAATTATTCGGGTATTTTTTGATTTGTTTCTTGCAATAAACATCATTAATTCTTACTTATAAACGAGTATAATCATTTAAATTCATAATGCAGAAAAATCTAATTTTAATAATTGTTCTCATTAGTGCAATCCTCTGCAATTTTACTTTTGCTGCGGTACCCATGAACTTTAGAAAATCCGAAGTACTTAATGATCCATGTGGTTGTCCGAAGCATAAAATTTGTTGCGGTGAAGGAGCTTGTTGTCCAGAAAAATCCGGTTGTTGTGGATTTGGTTGTTGTCATTGATGACTTTAAGTACCAGGGTATCGACTTAAATAGCGAAATCGACATTAAAAACAAGACAGTTTCAAGAATTACTTTATAAAAGCAAGACTTCTGGCTAATGAAAGACTGTACAACATTCCAAAGAAAATACTCCTGTGTATAAATATGATTTCGTTAAAAGTGACCTGATAATGTTTATTTTGAAGAAAATAATTTTATTTTTTTTTATTATTTCTTATTTCTCATTTCTGGTTTTATTTGCATGTATTTCTCACCCATTTTATTATATCTACTCTTTATAATATAATTTAAATTATCTTGAGATTATGTATTTTTATAGTTTTTTATATTCGTTTCTTATTAATAAATAATAAATTGAATGAATTAAATATAAATTCACATGGACACACGATCTATTTATTACGTTTCGTTCAGTAACATCAACAAAGTGAAAGATAAAAGGAATTTTTGGATAGGAAATTTATTAAATAATTAGTCGAAATTTTTAAAATAAAATATTCATTTTAATTCACTCAATTTTGTCATTATAAACTTATTTAACTATTATTTGATGCGATGTCACAAATTTTAATAGCCAAAATGTATTAAAAAAGTTGAAATCAACGAATGGATTTGGAGAAGCAATTTTTTTTTCTTTACGTTACTGGCAGTTTTTTTCTCTACTAATCTCTTTTATTAAGTCTGAAAATTTTGATCATACTACTTATTTTTAACATTCCTATCAGCATTTTATTCCTTCCTTATTACTAACTTTTTCTGCCAAGTTTAATTTTACTAACGATTTTGTATTTTCTGTTTGATAATTTTCTTTCTTTTCCTAATTATGATTTCTAATTTATTAACATTTCTTTTCTGTGGACATCCCATTTCCGCTTTATAGTGAGGCAACACGAAGGTAACCAATGTCACGGGGGATGAGAAAGGATGATATGTGTCACTATTTGGATGAAATATCCTTGTGCATCATCCTTCATCTTGGATGAGATTTTATTTTTCGCCTAACACAAGAACGTGTTTATGGATGATGGAAGATGAAGGTAAACAATAGAAAATTTATAAAAGAAGCTGCGGTTGGGGAAAAGAACGAGAGATTCCTTTTGGGCAAANAAAATGTATTAAAAAAGTTGAAATCAACGAATGGATTTGGAGAAGCAATTTTTTTTTCTTTACGTTACTGGCAGTTTTTTTCTCTACTAATCTCTTTTATTAAGTCTGAAAATTTTGATCATACTACTTATTTTTAACATTCCTATCAGCATTTTATTCCTTCCTTATTACTAACTTTTTCTGCCAAGTTTAATTTTACTAACGATTTTGTATTTTCTGTTTGATAATTTTCTTTCTTTTCCTAATTATGATTTCTAATTTATTAACATTTCTTTTCTGTGGACATCCCATTTCCGCTTTATAGTGAGGCAACACGAAGGTAACCAATGTCACGGGGGATGAGAAAGGATGATATGTGTCACTATTTGGATGAAATATCCTTGTGCATCATCCTTCATCTTGGATGAGATTTTATTTTTCGCCTAACACAAGAACGTGTTTATGGATGATGGAAGATGAAGGTAAACAATAGAAAATTTATAAAAGAAGCTGCGGTTGGGGAAAAGAACGAGAGATTCCTTTTGGGCAAAACATTTTTTATTCATCTTTATACTCAAAATTATAATAAATCTTCTTACAATCTTAATAATAATTGAAATAGTTCTAAAATATTCTTTTATTCTTGTAATAGACTTTTTTTGATTTGTGATTAATAATAAAAATAATAAATAATTTCTTCGCAATAGTTAATTCTAATAATAAATGATCTACAGTGATCTAATAATTCTAAAATTATTTCGTAATAAAATAAACTTTTGCATAGCAATAGGGATAAGATACGCCAAAGTAGTAATATATCTCCATTGTTATAATTTTGTAACAAATCTTTATAAATACTTTTGAATAAACTACTTCTATTTCTCTGAAAAGCTACTCTAAAAAGGTCTATCAATTTTGGTAGTGTGCAAGAAGTAATAAAGGTACTTTTACTCCACTTGCTCATCGAACCTTCAGATTTTACACAAAATTGCATTGTTTAAGAGTGTTAGTAAGCAGGTTTAGATCGACTGATTGCCTGCTTCGTGAAATTGTGCACAAGAGAAGTGCGATAGTTAAACATTGAATTGTCGTGCGATTATCTTGAGTTTATTGAGACTGATTTGCGTAACTTTTCATATTGTTCTGCGCAGAACGCGACAATAGTTATGATCTTTATTTTGTTCATTTTTCTATTACTGCTAATATATTTCATCTAATGATTCCTATTTTGTTTTACTAACATTTTTTATTCTACTCAATTGATGACCTTTACTTGTGCTAATGTAATTATTTATATCTCTTTAATGATTTTCTTCACTACAATAAAATTTTCAATTTCTACTTTCCGATCCGATAATTTTCTCTTTTTCTAACAATTCCTTTTACTATCTTTTTTTATTAACATTTCTCTTATTTCTTTTCTACCAATGATTTATTTTACTATATATTTCCAATAAGTTTTACTAACGATTTTCTTATTTTATTTTTATTGCTATTTCTAACATTTTTTTCATTTTATTTTCATTAGTACTAATGATTTTATTTCTATCGACATTTTTTCAATTAAAAATTTCATTTATACTAGCGATTTTCTCATTTGAATTACTAATGATTTATATTTTCAATAACATTTTCCTATTTTTAACATTTTCTTCCTACTAGCATAAAGTGATACCAAAGTTCCGTTTTTCTTGTAACATCGACTGGCATAGCGTAAAATTATCTTTCCTAATCATTATTACCAACAATTTTAATTTTTCTAATGATTTATTTTTCTACTAACTATTTTATTGAATTTAAAATTTATTTTTTAAACTAATGATTTTCTTTCTATTTTACTAATGATTTTTATTCGTACTAATTTTTTTTACAGCATTTTTTGACTAATAATGATTGACATTTTTTAATCTTTCTATTTCATTCTATTAACGATTTTCTATTTCTACTAATACTAATATTGTTTTTATTCTATTTCAACTAACATTCATTTTTCTTTTATATATTATTTATTATTTATTTAACACTAACAATTTTCTTTTAATTTCCTATTTCACTTTTTTTAAATATTACGATCAATTTTATTTCTAATTCTATATTTTTACTAATGATTTTCTTTTTTTAGTTTTTATATTTATTCTTATTTCTATTCAACAATTCTACTGATTATTTTTATTTAACGTAACATTATTTCCTAAGATTTTATATTTTTACTATTTTTACTAATATTTATTTTATTTCAATTTCACTAACGATTTATATTTATGCTAATCATTATTTTTTATTTCTGCAAACAAACATCACTAATAAAAATTTTCCGTTTCTATTGATGATTCTATACTAACAATTTTTTTTATTGATGATTCTATACTAACAATTCTCTTTATCTAATAATTATGATAATTCTAACATTTTTTACTATGATTGCTAACATTGATTTTGTCACAAATATTTATTGTTCTTTAAATCGAAATATAATAGTCAATTTTGGTTTCATATTTAATAACCCGTTTATTTAATTAAAAAATATATTATGCCAATTTAAATTGTCAATAATATTTTCGATTACATTTTTCTTATTACTAGTCGACAAACTAATTGCTATCTGATCATTCAATTTTCTTATAAACAAAAAATTTCTTGGCAAAAATAATAACTTATTATGAAGAGAACTGAGCTCATATCAATTCTAAATAATCTAGAATATTGTTTGTAAAAAATTGTAATCAAAAATGATAATAATGTTTTTTCAGGTATTTTTTTCTTTGTAATAATAATAATAAGGATGAATCTAATTGTCACAACATGTTACATATCTTATTTGTAACAACGACCATGTAAAATAAAATTTGATTGGATAATTACAAGTTGTTATATAACATGTACAAATAATTTTTATACTTATAAAAAATAAAATTATCATAGTAATTTTAATATTCTAATCAAAAATTTTTTTTTACTTATAACAACTTGTTATATATATTATTTGTAACAATTAATTAATAAAAAAATTTAAAATAGTATATCTTAATATAATTGGCTAATATACATTTATTCTAATAATAAATATAATAATATAAATAACAATAATATTAAATATAATAATATAAATAATAATAATATAATTACATGTTAAGATATGATATATAATTTATACATAAGATATGAAAGTCAATTAAATCAGATATATAGTATATTACAATTACATCAGATATATAATATCTATTATATAGTTTCTAGAATTGTAATTAAATTAATTAAATTGGAATTCCGGATTGTATTAATATTATGTTTTTTATTTAAAATTTTAAATATATTGTAGATAAACAAAATAATTTTTTTGAAAACAATAATAAAATAATTAAAATCATTTATATACATTTTCATAAATCGTTTTATTAAAAAAAAATGCTTTTGATAAGAATAAAATTAATTGACAAGAGTTAGAACAACAGCTTCGACAAAATAATTACGAGTAAATCTCTAAATAAAATTATTTTTAGAATATTTAAATACTTATTCTAAATATTTTTAATCACCTTGATAGCCCAGGAAATATATTAGCAACCAACAACAGGGCAACAAATTTTTCAAAAAAAAGGGCGTGGAAGGCCTAAGAAACTTGCCAACATCAACAGAACGAAGCAACAAGAATTACAACCACAACAACACTTCAACAACTAGAACTTCAACAACAGCAAAGTATAAAATGATATGATATGGATCTTACAAATGGATTTCGTAGTAGATTGAAGAAAACATTTTAATGAATCACATCACAAACATTTATTAAACATTCTGGCTGTATTACAAAATGAAAAAAGAAGAGAATCAAAAAGCTATTATTCTTTGTTTATTCGTGATGAATAATATAAGTAATGATGATAATACAATATTTTATCTTATTCATCAATTCTTGAGATTCCTCAATAGAAACTTATTTATCTCATTTAAAAAATCGAGACTTGGTGTTTCGAAAATTAATCTATATAAATGGCCCTTTTCTCAATTCCTTTTTTTTTTCTTTCTTTCAATTTCATTAAAAAACTTTATTAAAAGGTTTGTCAATCTACTACCACCACCACCACCACCACCTCTACTAATGAAACACAAACTTTATTCCGGATAAGTAAATTATATTTAATTAATGAAAACCCACTGAATGAATAAAACTATAAAATTGAAATGAAGTGTTCCATTACCAATACAGAATAATTTATTCTTACCTAATCTTTATTTTGACAGATCAATTAATGTTGGTACATATTCTCTGTTTTCATCAGAAAGAATCTGATAAATCAAATATTACACCTTCGAATATAAAAAAATAACAACCAAGATCAATCTTAAATCAATTTTTCATAATTAAGATAAATAATTACCTATATTCGTTTTCATCTAAAATTAAATTTCATCATCGTTGTTATCTAAAGATAAATTTTCATTATTTTCATCCGAAGATGAATCTTATCGTAATCTAAAAAAAGTCTCTATCATTTTCATCATCTTCAACATAATTTAAGAATATAAAGACAAATCTTCGTCACTTTCATTCAATGATATGTTTTCTCCATCTTTGTTCAATGATAAATCTTAAAACTTTTGTCAAAGATATATGTGCATGTTCACCATTTTTTTCTTTCATCTTTATTTAATTTCATTAAAAGATAAATTCTGTTTCATAATTGAAGAACTTAAAACTTCACTATTAGAAATACTGGATTCATCTTCATCAAAGATGGTTTATATTTTTGTTCTTTTCAATTTTACATGTTGAGTTCTTGTAACTAATTATTCCGTTTGTATCTATTTTTTTTGACAATTATAAATAACAAATTTTTTTTCATCAATACGACATGCTGAAAAAAGAAATTTATACTTTTGCTCTTACAATTGTTGACATTTTTGATAAAATAATTAACAAATAATTACTTTGTTTAATAATTCGTCGTGTACATAGTTATTGTTCGTTTATTATAATTATTTATAAGTTACAATATCGGATATACAATTTGCCATTACTTAACTTGAATTTCGGCTCAACTAACACTTTATATTGTCCTCAATATCTATAAAAAGTATACGTATAAAAATGTCTTAATATTAGAAAACAACTTTAACATTCCGTTTAAACTTGTTTATTAATATAAAAGTAAGATATTATAAAGTCATATACTCAATTATGTATCTTTATAAACAAAAGAAGGTTTTAATTTCAATCAAAACAGCATAATTTAAAATTTTTTTGTTTCGAAGAATTTTTAGTCTTAAAAAAATAATTATAAATATATGTAGATGCGCTTGAGGTTTACTTTTCAATGCCCAAATCCAAGCTATTTTGCTTACTTGATTACAAATAAAAAACAAAAGAGCATCTACCAAGAATAATGGCAATAGATATGTTTTTGTTTACAATTTTGACCCCTTTGTGTCTGAAAATTTGATTAAATAAATTATGTAATTAAATTGTTAATAAATTTAGAATCTTAATAAAAAAATTCACAATGGTATTGCTTCAATATAAATATGAATTTCTAACCAATCAAATTAAATTAAACTTTTGTTAGATTTATGACTTAACTTCATATAACAACGAGACTGTTTTTAACTTTGTATGTAATATTTAATATTATTTATGCAGTAAAAAAGGCAATGTTAATATGAATTATTCAATTAGTACCTTAACAAACTTGAAAAATAATCGCATAGATACTTTTTTATATCAAATTTAATTGGTTTGTATATAGGACAACCCTTGCTATCAATATTCAAGATGTTATAATTTTAGCTTGTAAGATTTGAAAAATTTTTTATATGTAGGTCTGACTGTCACCATAAAAAACCAATTTTTCGTCTAATCGTTTCAAGTTTTTAAAATTCACTCTATCATATTCATATTATACAAATTATGCAAATTATACAAAATTATGCACCTTTTATTCCAATTAAAAGAAAATTTCGTTAATAAAAATTTTTTTAAAAAAAAAATAATTAAAATAAGATCAATAATTATTGTTTTTTTTCTAAATTTGATAAATAACCATATTATTAAAATTAAAACTGTTTTTCCCAAAAATTTTTGATTTATAAAAATATGTTACTAAAAAATAAAAATACAAGTTTGATTTTGGAGTATAAATTTAGTATGTGACTAACAATTATTATTACCGATAAACGTACAAATTTCAGGGGTATGTTATATTGATCTTTAGGGGTTTGGTCAAACCAAACACTCTTTAAATTTCGATTTTATCTTAACGTAGGAGCCTTCATTGAATCAATTTTTAATACTTTACTGTTAATGCTCCATTAAAACTTTCCAATGATCCATTGATGATAATTATTAGGATCTAATTCTAATAATTTATTAAGATCTGTTAATGCATTATTATACTTTTTTAGCTTTAGATAAGTTTCTCCTCGTGATCTTAATGCAGGAGCATTGTTTGGTTCTTTTTCCAATACTTTATTAAAATCTGTTAATGCTTCATTATACTTTTCTAATTTTTGATAAGTTTCTCCTCGTAATCTTAATGCAAGGTAATTATTGGGTTCCAATTCTAATGATTTATTAAAATCTGTTAATGCTTCATTATACCTTTTTAACTTTTGATAAGTTTCTCCTCGTAAATTTAATGTAGGTGCATTATTTGGTTCAATTTTTAATAAATTATTAAAATCTGTTAATGCTTCATTATACTTTTCAATTTTTAATAATTTATTAAAATCTATTAATGCTTCATTATACTTTTTTAACTTATGATAAGTTATTCCTCGTAATCTTAATGCAAGATTATTATTGGGTTCTAATTCTAATAAATTATTAAAATCTGTTAATGCTTCATTATACTTTTCTAACTTTAAATAAGTTTCCCCTCGTGACCTTAATGCAAGAGCATTGCCTGGTTCTTTTTTCAATGCTTTACTAAAATCGGTTAACGCTTCATTATACTTTTCCAATTTTTGATAAGTTTTTCCGAGTAACATCAATGTATCCATTGATGGATCTGCTTTGTTGCAGCCAAAAGAATATAGAAAATATAAATTTTTATATTCAAAATTGCGTGTTTCAATTTTTGATAAATTATTAAAATCTATAAGTGCTTCATTATACTTTTTTAACTTTAGATATGCTTTCCCTCGCAATCTTAATGCAAGAACATTCCTTGGTTCTTTTTCCAGTGCTTTACTAAAATCAATTGATGCTTCGTTATACTTTTCTAATTTTTGATAAGTTTCTCCTCGTAACATCAATGTATCCACTGATATTCCTCCATAGGCCCAAAAAAAATATAGTCTAAAAGCATTATATGCTTCAATTTTTGATAAATCATTAAAATCTATAAGCGCTTCATTATACTTTTTTAACTTTAGATAAGTTTTCCCTCGTGATTTTAATGCAAGAACATTGTTTGGTTCTTTTTTCAATATTTCACTAAAATCCATTGATGCTTCATTATAATTTTCTAATTCTTGATGAGTTTCTCCTCGTAATCTTAATGCAAGAATATTATTTGGATCATTTTCTAATAAATTATTAAAATCTATTAATGCTTCATTATACTTTTTTAACTTTTGATAAGTTTCTCCTCGTAATCTTAATGTAAAATATTTGTTGGGTTCTAATTCTAATAATTTATTAAAATCCTTTAATGCTTCATTATACTTTTCTAACTTTAAATAAGTTACCCCTCGTAATTTTAATGCAAGAGCATTGTTTGGTTCTAATTCTAATAATTTAGTAAAATCTGTTAATGCTTCATTATACTTTTCTAATTTTTGATAAGTTTCTCCTCGTAATCTTAATGTAAAATATTTGTTGGGTTCTAATTCTAATAATTTATTAAAATACTTTAATGCTTCATTATACTTTTCTAACTTTAAATAAGTTACCCCTCGTAACACTAGTCGAAATGGTCCAATTCGGCTAAAATTCGGCTGTGCGATTTTCAGCCGAAATATAGCCGAAAGTCGGACGAAATTTTTCTTTTTTTTTTTTGCCGATTGTTATGCCGATTGGCAGCCAATCGGCAAAAATTCGGTAATAAAAATTCTGATAGAAATCAGAAAGAAATATTCAACAATCGGAAAGAAAACGGTAAGTAAATTTATTCAAAATTCTGATAGCAATCAGAAA
>PQFF01000102.1:1448146-1484747 GCA_003547095.1 Diversispora epigaea | reverse complement strand
ACGAATTTCGCAATTATTCGCACTAGTAAATGTTTGGTCGTAATTAAGACTAAATTCGGAATCAATTGTTTTTATAATTGTTTTCATTTCATTCTGTAAAAAATAAAAAAAATAAAAAAAATAAAAAAAAATAGTAAGAAATTGCTTAAAACCACATTCTGAATGCTAACCGAATTACTAACCCTGGCGCCTTTTTCATTCTTTTCATCATCTGATTCAGTATCTTCTTCTGAATCATTGCCAACCACTCTTTTTCCTTTATTTGTTTTGGCGATTTTTTTGGATTTTAATTTTCGTCCTTTTGGACGTTTTGAAGGAATTATTTCAGATTCGGTATCAGAATCACCTGGACTGGATCTTACCGAAATAGATTCCGGAATTCGATATTTTCGAAATCGATCAAGATTTTTTATGAGCTGATCATTTTCAGCACCGAATTGTTGATTAATATTAGCCAGAAAATCTATTTCTTCCTTCATTTGGTTTATATTTTCTTGACTTTTTTCTAATTTTTCTTCAAAATCAATTTCCATTTGAGAGTTTTGCCTTTTAAGTTCGGCAATTTCCTCTTTTAATTTTCGATTTTCTGAAAATGAGTATACCTGCCGCCCAAATTCAAAATCCAAATGCCGAAATCCCAAATGCCGAAATCCCAAATCCCAAATCCCAGATTATAATTAGTATCTTTTGCCGAAATCCCAAATCCCAAATCCCAAATACTAGTAATTTGTGCATTTTGGCATCCCAAATCCCAAATTATTTGGGATTTGGGCAACACGTATAAAAATGAGATAAAATCCAGAAGCATATTTTGTGAAACAGAACTCATTTCGGAAACAATGCAGCAAATAGAATATATACAAGTATTTACCAGTTTTTAATTCGTCTACTGTCTCTGGAATTGTACTTTCAAGTTCTTCCGAAAAGTGTACAGTTTGAGGAGCAGAAGTCTGTTCCTTATATGATTGCGGTAGACGAATATCGTATTTTTCTTTTAAAGAAGAAATATCAACACTTTTTTTAGAAGTTTCAGAAGATTCTGGCTCATTATGAGCAGAAGAAGGTTCATTTTGTAAAGAAGAAAGCTCAACGCGTCTTTTTATATGAATTCGCGGTGTTCGCGATTCTTGAGACATTATAAGAAAAAATAAGTGGAAAGAAAAAAAAATAAGAAATAATAGAAAGAAGAAAGAAAAAATAAGAAATAATAGAAAGAAGAAAGAAAAAATAAGAAATAATAGAAAGAAGAAAGAAAAAATAAGAAATAATAGAAAGAAGAAAGAAAAAATAAGAAATAATAGAAAGAAGAAAGAAAAAATAAGAAATAATAGAAAGAAGAAAGAAAAAATAAGAAATAATAGAAAGAAGAATGAAAACAAAGGAGAAAAGAGAAAGAAGAATGAAAAAAAAAGGAGAAAAGAGAAAGCGCGAAAAAATAAAACGAAAAAAGTATATAAAAGTCTATAAAAAGTAGAAGAAAAAAGCAGAATGAAAAAAGTATAAAAAAAGTATAGCAAAAAATAGAAAAAAATGTAATCAAGTATATTTTAGAAAGTAATTGGATGTTTTAGAGAGTAATTGGGAAAGTAATGAATTAAAGTAAGAGCGAAAAAAGACACTTTTATTTGCAAATTTTATTATTCTTACATTATTCTTACGCTATTTTTACATTATTCTTACGCTATTTTTGTATTATTCTTACACTATCCTTACGCTATTCTTACATCAAAATAATTTCGGATTCAGAAATCTTATTGATTGTTTTCTGATCTTATTATATATTGATTTTTCGAATATTTTTAGAATATTTTTAGAATATTTCTTTTTATTTTTTAAAAAATTTCGAAAATAATTTAGAAAAAATAATATTAATTTAGGAAAAAATGGTAAGAAAAAGATCATTAGCTTCTGTATTATATGAAGATGATATATCTTTGGATAGAAATAGAAATAGTAGATATAGATCAATTTCTAATATACTTGGTGAAGAATCAACCTCAAATCAATCATCAAGTAGTAGTAGATTAGTTTTATGTAATTGTCCGAAATGTAATGGAAGATTAATAGATCCTCGCACAAAGGTGATTCATGATTTGTCTAATGAGTCATCAGAAATTTCAATAGAATCTTTCCAAAATCGGCAAGAAATCGAAGAAATTGATGAATCTTCATCATCAAAATCAACTACACTTACGCAAGATGTTAATCTACTAGAAATAGAAAAGGATGACATCCCAAATCTTACCTTTTTCCCTAGAATACGTCCAAAAAGACATACAAATCAACCAATTTCAGTTGAAATTTCTAATATAAGCGCTGATGATGAAGTTTTAAATATTTCTTCTGAAGATGAAATGGAAGAAATGGAAGAAATAAGAATCGAAAGTGAAGAGGAATCGGCTGATGAATTTTCTAATCTTTTTGAAGATTATTCATCACCAAATTATGATCCTGATGAACCGATTGATCCAAAATCGACAAATAATAATTCATATCTATGGATTCTATTATGGATAATGAGCTTTCGGATAAAATTCAACTTACCTGAAACTGCTACAGAATTGTTAATAAAGTTCATTAAATTATTGTTATTGGAAATCGGCAATTCCGAATTTGATACTTTTCCTAATTCAATATATATGACAAAAAAAGAACTTGGATTAAGAGATGATTTTTACTCTTTTCCTACATGTCTGAAATGCCATAAGCTTTATAATAAGCAAGAAGTGGAAGATTATAAAGAAAATGATATCAATTCCGTCATGAAATGTTGGCACGTTGAATTTACAAATTCAGTAACTAGACGAAATCGCCAATGCCAAACAATATTATCTGAACAAGTTCCAACAATGGATAGATTTAAGTTAAAATTCAAGTTGGTTTATCCATTTGCCGGAATTCAACAACAATTGATAGCATTTTATAATCATCTGAATTTCGAAAATTTCCTTCGACATTGGTTAAATCGGACGAACTTTGATGAAATTTTATCAGACATTTATGATAATCAAATTTGGAAGAGTTTCAAAGAAACAAATGATGAAAATTCGCCGAATTTCTTTCGAAATGAGACAGCGGATTCACATCTTGGTTTAATGATAAATCTTGACTGGTTTCAACCTTACGATGGTACTATTCATGGAGTAATTTATGCCGCAATTTGTAATCTGCCCAGATATATCCGATTTAAGTGCGAAAATCTACTAATTCTTGGACTATTGCCGGGTCCAAATGAAATTAGCCTACATAAAATAAATCATTATTTGGCACCAATTGTGGACGAATTGGAATTACTTTGGAATGGAATCATTCTAAATAAGACAAATAATTGCCCGAATGGAAAGAAAATCTGGGCAACTTTAATATTAGTTTCTTGTGATGTACCTGCTGCTAGAAAAATCTGTGGTCACATTTCGGCATTAGTATCTTTCATCAATGCGAAAAAAAGACAAATTACGAAAATCGGCAACATAATTTCGCTGGGATGGATGATATGGACAATTGGTTTATTGCAAAAGATTCATCCAAACATCTTGAAAATGCTTTAAAATGGAGAGGTTGCAATTCGGATTCTGCTAGAAAGAAATTTACAAAAAATAGTGGAGTAAGATGGTCAGAATTGTTGCGCCTATCTTATTTTGACCCAATTCGATTTATAACAGTTGATCCGATGCATTGTTTATTTTTGGGTATTGCAAAATGGATCGTGAAACAAATTTGGGTAGATATGGGAGTTTGATCATCAAATGATTTAAATAATATTCAAAAAAAAATGAATGAATTTCAAGTTCCCGCCGATTTGGGTCGAATTCCGGGAAAAATCTACTGTGGTGAAGGTTTTTCTAATTTTACTGCTGATCAATGGAGAATCTTTATTTCAATTTATGCTACTGTAGTACTTTGGGAGTATTTAGAAGTAGATAGGAAGATTCTTACATATTTTGTTCGAATTTGTCATCTTTTTGTAAATCGAATTCTAGAAACTAAATCTTTAGATGAAATTCATAAGAAAATAGTAGATGTTGTAACGTTAATTGAGAAAAAATATGAAAGAAATGTAATAACACCAAATCTTCACTTGTCGCTTCATTTAAGCGCATGTTCGCACAATTTTGGTCCATTATATGCTTTTTGGTGCTTTTCATTTGAAAGAATGAATAGAATACTTGGTAAATTAATATACTTTGATTATTTTTTGATTATTTTTTGATTATTTTTTGATTATTTTTTATGATTTTTTGATTATTTTTTGATTATTATTTTTTGATTATTATTTTCTGATTTTTTTCTGATTATTTTTTTCTGATTTTTTTCTGATTTTTTGTTTATTAGGTTCGCTGCCCAATAGTCATCGGCAAATCGAACCAGAGCTAATGCGTCGATTAATCAATGACAATAGAATAAATGAGATGATATATACTGAAAATAATTCAAAAGGTCTATAAATTCTTAATACTCGTTATACGTGTTGCCCAAATCCCAAATAATTTGGGATTTGGGATGCCAAAATGCACAAATTACTAGTATTTGGGATTTGGGATTTGGGATTTCGGCATTTGGAATTTCGGCATTTGGATTTTGAATTTGAGTGGCAGGTATAATACTCGTCAATCTGTCGGATCTCTTTCAGGAATGGATCAATTTGGTCATGATGAAATGAGAAGATTCTGGATGTATTCGAGAACAATTCAAGAATCAACTATTTCTGGAAAAGAACCATTTCCGGGTGAAATGTTGAAACCATTTTCAGAAAATATTCCACTTTCGGCAGATGGAATTTTAGATCTAATGATTGCTTATTATAATGATACATATGAAAACTTGAAATTTTGGAAGCCATTTGAAACCGATTCTTTAAATTCAATAATAATTCCATTAAAAATAAACAAATATTGTCGCTGCCGAATTGGTTCCGAAATATTTGGTTCGACATTTTCACCTAGACACCAAAAAAGCTCATATATTCTAGCTAAATTTGCATCTGAAGATGATAGTATTGATATTTATCCGGGTCAAATTCAGTTCTTTTTTGTTCAGAAAATAAGTACAAATAGAATAAATATGGAAAATCATTATCTGGCATATGTTCGTTGGTACAAAAAAATCAAGAATCGGTTCTATTTCGGGATAAATCAAGAACAAATGTGTAATGTCGAATTGTGGGATACTGAATTTTATCCTAAAAGCTGAGATTGCATTATTCCAGTCCATCATATTCTTGGACGATTTGTGCCGGTTAAGTATAAAATTTCAGATCGTAAAAATGCTAAAGAGTATTTGGCAGTAAATCCAATAAATAGAAAATATAATTTACGCTAAAAATTATCTTTCTTATTTTATTCCGAAATGATTAGTATTATGTAATTTTATTAAAATTTCCATAAATACATAATAAATCAGAAATAAATGATAAATCAGAAATTTTGCATTAAAATCATCTGAATTCAGTAATTTTTCTTCCGAAATGATAAAGATTTTATTAAATTTTCTAAATTTTGGCTAAAATTTATTAACGGTCGAATTTAAGATAAATTTTTGCCAAAAGAGTATATTTCCGAAATTGACATTTTGACAGTAAAATGACATCAAAATATTGTATAAATTTCAGCACAAATTCGGAAATTCCAAATTTTGGTTGAAACTAAAATCCAAATTTCTGAATTTTGGCTAAAATTTATTAACGGTCGAATTTAAGATAAATTTTTGCGAAAAGAGTATATTTCCGAAATTGACATTTTGACAGTAAAATAGCATTAAAATATTTTATTAAATTTCAGCACAAATTCGGAAATTCTGAATTTTGGTTAAAACTAAAATCCGAATTTCCAAATTTTGGCTAAAATTTATTAACGATCGAATTTAAGATAAATTTTTGCGAAAAGAGTATATTTCCGAAATGTCCATTTCGACAATAAAACAGCATCAAAATACTATATAAATTTTGGTACGAATTCGGAAATTCTGAATTTTGGTCGAAACTTAAAAATCACTTCAAAATTTTCTAAAATTTCTAAGAGCTGATTTTTTTTTAACAATCAGCCAAAAGTTAACCGAATTTTGATATTGCCGATTTGCCTTATTTCGCTTACAATATTGTGAATGAAATATGCTTATTTTATATATAATTCTTAAATGTCTAATAATCGGCAAGAAAGAAGAATTCTTTTAATAAATTCTGAATTTTTGCTGAATTTTATTAATAAGCCGAAATATCATAGTTTCGAAATGGATAAGCTGAATTTAGGCAGAATTGTTGCGAAATGTCCATTTCGACAACAAAACAGCGTATCAAAATATTGTACCAAATTTCAGCACGAATTCAGAAATTCCAAATTTTGGTCGAAACTTAACTTAAAGTTGATTTTTAAGTTTCGACCAAAATTTGAAATTTCTGAATTTTGGCTGAAATTTATTAATGGCCGAATTTAGGCTGATTTTTTTTGGCAATTAGCCGAAAGTCGGCCGAATTTTGATATGGCCGATTTGCCTCATTTCGACTAGTGTAACCTTAACATAGCATTATCTGGCTCAATTTTCATGAAATCTATAGACGCTTCATTATACTTTTCTAACTCAAAATAAGTTTCTCCTCGTAATCTTAATGCAAGATAATTATTGGGTTCTAATTTTAATAATTTATTAAAATCTGTTAATGCTTCATTATACTTTTTCGACTTTAGATTAATTTCTCCTCGTAATCTTAATGCAAGAACATGGTCTGGTCTTATTTCTAATAATTTATTAAAATCTGTTAATGCTTCATTATACTTTTCCAAATTTTGATAAGTTTCTTCTCGTAATTCCAATGCAAGATAATCATTAGGTTCTAATTCTAATAACTTATTAAAATCTGTTAATGCTTCGTTATACTTTTCTAACTTTAAATAAGTTTCTCCACGTAATCTTAATGCAAGAGTATAGTCTGGTCTTACTCCTAATAATTTATGATCTGTTAATACTTCATTATACTTTTCCAAATTTTGATAAGTTTCTCGTAATATTAATGCAAGATAATTATTGGGTTCTAATTTTAATGATTCTTTGAAATCTGTTAATGCTTCATTATACTCTTTTAACTTTAGACAATAAATATCTCATAATTTGAATGCAAGAAGATAATTCTTGGGTTCTAATTCTAATAATTTATTAAAATCTGTTAATGCTTCATTAGGCTTTTTTATCTTTTTATAAGTTTCTCCTTGTAATTTTAATGCAAGAAAATCATTGGGATGTAATTCTAATAATTTATTAAAATATGTTAATGCTTTATTATACTTTTTTAACTTTAGATAAGTTTCTCCTCCTAATCTTAATGCAAGATAATCATTGGGATCTAATTCTAATAATTTATTAAAATCTGTTAACGCTTCATTATGCTTTTTTAACTTTAGATGAGTTTCTCCTCGTAAAATTAATGTTCGAGCATTGTTTGGTTCTTTTTCCAATGCTTTATTAAAATCCGATGATGCTTCATAATACTTTCTTAACTTTGAATGAGTTACCCCTCGAAGCGTTAATGCTTAAGCATTGTTTGGTTCTTTTTCCAGTACTTTATTAAAATCCGGTAATGCTTTATTACACTTATATAACCTTAAATAAGTTACCCCTCGAAGCGTTAGTGCATAAGCATTGTTTGGTTCTTTTTCCAATACTTTATTAAAATCTGTTAATGCTTCATTATACTTTTTTAATTTTTGATAAGCTTCTCCTCGTAATCTTAATGCAAGATAATTATTGGGTTCTAATTCTAATGATTTATTAAAATCCGTTAATGCTTTACTATACATTTCTAACTTTAGATAAGTTTCTCCTCATAATTTTAATGCAAGATAATCATTGGGATCTAATTCTAATAATTTATTAAAATCTGTTAATGCTTTTTCATGCTTTTTTAATTTTTGATAAATTTTCCCCCGTGATCTTAATGCAGGAGTGTTGTTTGGTTCTTTTTCCAATGCTTTACTAAAATCTGATGATGCTTCATTATACTTTCCTAACTTTTTATAAATTTCTCCTCGTAACCTCAATGCAGGAGCATTATTTAGTTTTAGTGGGGACATTTCACTACGCTCATGAAAATTTTTAACTTTTTTATTATTTATAACAACTTGAAAACTCAATGCATTTAAAATTCCCCACCTCTGTAATATACATTTATGGGTTAGAGTTTGTGTTACGCACTGGTTGTTTTTTTATTAAATTTTTTACATTTATATATCACCCAAGGGAAATTTCTCCGGTTAAAATTAGCAATACTCTGAAAATAAAATACTATTTTAGGGACTATTGAGCACAAACTTGCCGAAAAAGGAAATAGATTTCTTATCATTTTCTATTAATAGCTTCAGTTGAAAAACAATTAAACATGTCATGTGATAAAAATGCATGATAGTTTTATTTCCTTATTTGTTTATTGTTGATAAACATAAACATCAAAAAATGTTAGAATTTATAATTTTAGAAATTTTCTCACCAATCATGAATCCGAACCGACAATTTTAAATTACACAAGAATTCATTATTGATCTAATCTAGGAAATGGAAGAACCCGTGTTTTATTGAGTTAAAAATCAAAATAAATAATACACTTAACGTATTATAATTGTTTATGCATTAAAATATAAATATATATGTGCTATAATTAATTCATCAAATTTTATTCGTAGTACAAGAATTAGACTCCTTGAATAAAATTAATTTAAGCAATTTCTAAGCCGATTCTCGAAAGAAATAAGCTTTAATTCATTTTCTTTTTTCTTTAAAACATATTGTGCTTCCAATATTACTAATGTGCGTTTATATATTTTCTTTTGAAATTCCATCGCGTTATGATGTGTTGTGTGTACGTGTAATAAAAAAAATTACAAAATAAAAATATCATAATTACGCAATAATTACCATTCTATGAAAACATGATTTATCACGATTTACAAAAATTTTGATTTTTATGTATTTTTAAATTAGCATAAAAGACAATTCCTTCCTTTTTATTTAATGAAATTGCTTTAGTTCACGAATAACAAGATATTATTTACATTTTCTTTTCTTATGAATTATAATTATCAATTTTTATAAAAAGTTTCTGATATCATTTTTGTTGATGACCGATGATGTGATTGTATGTACATAGATCATCACCATCATTAACATGAACGAAAACAACAAGGAAGAGAACGAGAAACATATGTGCGAGAACAATAAGCAAGAGAACAAGAATACTTCGAAGGCTTACGTTTAAAAAATTTACTGATGCCAAAAGTAAAAATTAACTTATTTTCGTAGATTACTGGGTGACTTTTACACTGAAAATTACAAAAGTCACAGAAATTGATCGAAAACTGGTAAAATATATAATCATTATTATATAAAGTATTGAAATACGTATTAAATAATTAATCTTATAAAATTACATTAAGAAAATTTTTAATAAAAATTCATAATGATATTGCATATATATTAATGATTAATATAATAATATGATATTAATGTTTTTATCAGCAAATATTATATATTTTATTTATTAAAATAAAGGGTAATGTTATTACTCACCTCAAGTAATATCACAACCATGTGATCATAGAATAATTATCAGGTGACAAATAGGGTTTTACCTAAAAATATATATACAGTATCTAATAAAAATTGATATCCAGAAGGTGTGATACTACATGATGATTATTGGGAATATCTGGGGTGAGAAATTCGCAAGGGTGAGGAATAACTTTTTTCTAAAATAAAAAATAAAAATGAAAAGATATGTAAAAAAAATAGAGAGAAATATAAAAAAATATGTACAAAGAAATTAAATTAATATTTTACTCTAAATTCTTGTTTAATAATAAAATATATTTCCAAATTTGGCAAATTACATGCCGACATTTATATTGAAGTTTATTATAAGTAATCAAGGGAGTTATTCCAGTTTAATTTATTTAGTTTATTTTTATTATTGTTTTTCTATTAAATAAATTAGTATCAATTTGGTAATGCAGATGGAATAAGAAAATGAGTTCTGACTTGGCAATGTGTATATATAACAGAATTTTTTTAATTAAAAAACAACTTGAAATTAATGGATATTCCAACTTAATTAATTTAAATTATTTATTTATTTTATTTATTTATTTTATTTTATTATTATTGTTTTTTTTTTATATTTTTAAATATATTCATTAAAAATTCCGTCAATTTTCATCTTCCAATGTGAAATTACCAAAAATTACCTTTATGAATCTAGAATTTAATACATCTAGGATGCAGTAGTATTTTACTGAAGTGAATAATTTAAAATAAACTAAACCAATACAATTTTCTCTTTTAAATAGAATAAAGTGAAAAATTACGAGTATAATGAGATTTTTACAAATGTAAGTGTTATTTCTTGTAATATTTCAAAAAGAAATGTAACATTATTGATACCAGACTGTAATATTTTTATAACGCACTTGAGTTTATCATTTTCCAATGCCCAAAAATTAAGTTTATACATATACAAAGTATTAAAAAGTGTTGATAAAGAAATTTTATTATCGAACTTTCAATATTAATTGTTATAGATTTTTATTTATTATTATAGATTTTAATTAATATGTATTATATTATAATAAAGAGAAATATTTTATTATGTAATAAATATATAAAGTGACATAATACAAATGCACTAATAAAACCAGTAAATGTATGAATTATGAAATTTAGAAAAAAATAATAAATACATAAATTTACAAAAAAAAATTCAAAAATTTTATGTATATTTTCGCAAACCAATATTACATATTGAAAAATTTTCGAAAAGCTATGTAAAAAATTACGTAAATTTACGTAAATTTACGTAAAAAATTATGTAAAAATTTCTGTAAAAATACGGATCGAAAAAATTACATAATATTAAAAATTCCTGATGCAGTTATAAATATATTACTGTATTTATTTTATTTCATTTTATTACTGCCTAATTATCTAATTATTTACATATATTAACATATAATAACAGAAAGGACATGATAATTATCATAAGAAGGTCAAAAAAAAATTTCATTTAGCTAATGACACAATAATTTATAAAATCAATAATTTATATCCGATATTTAATCCGAAGTTTGCATAAAATTATATTTAATATCCCTTATGATGCTCTTATAATGGTTTATAGTTTACCTCATTATGTGATATTAAAATTAATAATAGTTTATAGGTTAACTCATTCCTATATAATTTTTAATATCAAGAATAAATTGATTATTTCAAATTAAAGCAAATAAAAAATTCAAGAATAAATCGTTGGAAAAATAAAATTAAAAAAATGAAATGAAAGAATAGACAGATTTTTCATGGTTTTATTTCGGAGACAAACAAAGCTGAAAACTTTTTTTATTTATATAAAGATTTTATTTAAATAAAACAATGAAATTCTTATTTTTTATAATTTATTAAACATAAAATTAACATTTTTTATTTGAAAAGTAGTAAATTTGAATTAAAAATTCTTTTTTAATAATTATATATGATTATGTGAAAATAAAGAAAAAGAAATATCTACTCCTTCCTGATATAAATATGTTATTTTGTTGTTTTCTCTATTTATATTTATATTTTCCCTTATTTGTATATTTACTTGCTATAATAATTTTTTGTTTCTATAGAATATATATATCTTATTTTGCACTTGTTTTTATACTGACAAACGAAATAATCATCTATTATTAGGAAGTTTACACTGATGAAATTATCAACAATTGATATATTTTCTAAATGTTTTTGAACACTAATAAGTTCTACTATTGATTGTACTTGAGACTAAGACTGGTTGGACAATTTCAAACCTATATTTAAAATATAATCATAAATTAATATTATTGATTCATATAATGGATGAATCTGTTTATTATATCTTATTGCAAAAAAGTAGAACTTACTAATTTTTAAATACTTTCAGCGTACCAGTTTAAAAGAATCCAAGAATTAAAACGCTTTATTATTAACTTGCATATTCATATTTCATGAAATAATATTTTCGAATTGGTTCTAGCAATTTCGTTGTCATCATCGTCGTTGCCACCTCAAGCAATTTTTGATTATCCACATCACTATAAATTCAGAATTAATATTTCCATAAATTATAAACAATAATGATAAATCAGTTTCTTTTGAGTAAGTAAAGTTCTAGCTTGAGAATTCATACATGATATATAAGTTCGGATGTGGATCAACCTTGGGCGGGTCATGTTACTTATCACATTTAATCAAATCAAAGAATATTTTGCCATTTCAAAATGTGAGAAGGTATCACTCTATATAAAAAACAGTAAAATTCATGCATTTCTATTAATAAAAGTTCAGCATTGTACTTTTTTTTCTTTGCATTTTTAAACTTTATTATTATTAATTACGAAATAAAGACATATTAGAAATTTAAAAACCAACAATTAATTGCCACGGTTTCGCTTCCTTGCATCACCATCTTGGGACTTTCTCTCTTCCTTCCCTCACCCACATCACGCAAGTACTTCTCTAAATCTCTTTTCTCCTTCTTATTATTTTTAAAGTCAAATAATAAATATAATCTAAAACGTGTAAAAACTGAACAAAAAGACAATGAAAATAACACTTACTCAATCGCACAATTAATTTCGGCCAAATAATCATACAGCTCTTTTTCTCTCCCTTTTTTCTTTCCGTGCCAATTCTCTCTACTTCTCCTTTGCCTTCGACTTCATTAAATATCATAAATATGAAAACAATGTTAGTAAGAATTCATTTATTAGGTTAAAAAATTATATTTATGTTATGCGTACTTTTACTTACAGATTTTGCTATCTTCTTTCCTTGCACCATTTGATAATATTACAATTTTAAAAGTAAAAATGTTAATAAATATGTTTAGTGATAAAGAATATTATATATGTTTAATCATATCTAATTCAACTTATGGCCTTGCACAATTATATTCAGCAAAGATGATTTCTTTAAAGTTTCGAGCTGCCATGTTTAAATTTTAAAAAATTAAAAAATTAAAAATTCCAATATTTCAGATATCAAGTATTTAAATATTTAATTTGATAAGCCAATCAAATAGTTAGAAATTCTTTTTTAGATATTGTCATAATTGTATAATGTTGCAACCAATATTATCGCTTAAATAGATCCAGTTCTAGACTATTATCTTAGACTCCTACTCCTAAATAAATAAAATTTTGATGGTTATATTCAGAGTCTAAGATAAATTTACTCATTTTATGCATTTTATAATAGAGTAATACCTTAAATATTTATATACCATATGTAATATAAATCATGTTACACTTATATAAGAATAGATGTGCAACGCGAAATAATACAAAATCCATTCTTCTCTAAATCCACTTCCCAGCTCAATTATTTTAATTATCCAGATTGCTAACTATTTATTTTAAAGAAAGAAATTAAATTTGAATTAAAATTTTTTTTTTTTTGGAAAATGCAAATAATAGAATGAACCTACTTTTGTCATAATAGCTATTCATTTATAAAAAAGAACTTTAAATGAAAACAACAATACAATAAATAATAAAATAAAATTTTATTTCTTTTAGCTATTTATTTTCAAAGAAAATAAGACTCGAAAGTAGTAAGAACTTTAAATCAAAATTAGCTATTGAATCCCTAGATTTCAATTCTTCGATCATTTGTTCAAATCTTATAATTTTAGCTCTTCAAATGTTTTGCAGCATTTCGTTTATAACGAAAACAAAGAAAAAAGATCTTACTATAATTTTTCCCATTCTTATTCTTCCGAATCTTTTACACTTGGACCTATTTTTTTTTTAAAAAGAAAAAAATAATAATATATTGTCACCTCAAGTAAATAAATTAGTTAAATTTTGAAATTGTAATTCCATCAATGTACTTTATAGCATGCGAAAATAAGACATCGAAGTAATTGATTGGAGTTTTCTCTTCCATTATGATTACCATTCATGATTCAACAGATCTGTGATACATATGAATTCATTTTGTTTTGGGAACGAAGATGTTACTTAATTTTGCACTATAATCAATTCATTTTTTAAAACAATCAACAATTATAGCAAATGATTAAATGAAGATTATTCAAATTGGAATGAAACATTTATAAAGACATATTCATTTTTTTAAAATAAAAATTCCAAATCTATTACTCACCAAATCCATTAACATCAATTACAACCTCAAAATTCAAAATTCATGTGAATAGGGTAGCTAGACGAAAAACCATGGTAAAAAGTTGGTAAAAAATTCTTCTACAAAGTAGCTTGACAAAAATATAAGTGAAAAATCAATTATACTTAAAAATTAATGAAATATCTAATAGAAAAAACAATGAAAAGATAGAGTTAGTATTAATTCACGTGACAAAGTAGTTAGATAAGAAAACATGATTAATCTTATAGCTAAAGTTAGCAAGAATCATCAGCGAAAATGAAAAACAGCAAAATGTCTATGAGAAAGATGATGATGATTAGTACAAGGAAACATCATTATAAAGTTAGTTAAAGAATAAAAGTTATAAAAAACATGTTCTAAAAACAAACATAGTATATTCGTTTAAGTAATAAGAAATTCTATTCAACATACTGTATGCGTAAATGATTATTTCGGTTGTCAGTATGTGCAATTGTAATAAAAAATCAATTTACAAGATAATCTTGCTTGAAATTATGATTAAATTATTAAAACGAAATAGATTTTTTTTTCAACTAGAAGTATTATTATTATCGAAAGCAGACTTTTATTATTGTTATTACGAAATGTATGTTATTCAGATCTGGTACCAATAATTTTAGCATCAAGTACTAATCCACTTTCTCAACAGCCTTCGACAATTTCTATATCAAATCGAAATATTGGAGCTTCATCATTTAAATTATAGGTCTTGATGTGTGATAATGATTGTTGTTGTGGGCGTTTAGAAAAAGAATTTGAAGATGACATAATTAATCATAATTTTTATTATATTTTGTCAAAGAATTTTATGTATTTTTGAGAAAAAGAATCATACGATTAGAAAAAATTGTAGAACTTCCCACCATTTTCAACCTTCTTCTCCTTGAAATAGATGATAAAAAAATGCAGCAGCACTTTTGTTTGACTAGAATATGCAAGGTTTTAATGACAGCCATTTAAAATTATCATAACAGAAACGTACAATAAAATCAAGTCATAATTACGCAACCAACTATAGAAATAATAATGTATTGCATTTCAACTTTCTTCGGTGCTTTAGATTAATTAACAAGTTAATAAAGTTAATAAAGATTATAAAGTTTGAAACTTACTTGATTGATCATTCATCTGACCATATTGCGGAACTAGAGCGAGGAGAAGCCCAATATTTCACATCAAAGATGCCCTGTAAATTAGAATAATAGTTTGTCTTTCATTTTTTTTTTTTGCTTTAATCATTATTTTAAAATCCATTTATAGAGCAATTCAAGCACTTCCGGATAACCAATGGTTCATGCTCTCGCAGCGACTTTGGGAATTTGAAACAAAATGGCAATATTTTATCAGCGATCAATAGTGATTCGTAGATTATTTTAGATATTTATTTTATATATTTTGCATTGATGTAATGGATGATTCCTACTTCATTTGAACTTTGAAAGGAAATTTTTAAATTAGAGTTATCATGCGTTAATAAAATTAAAGCTCGCCATGCAATAATTTCATTAGATCCAATAAAAGAAGAGAAAGAATATGTCGAGACAGAACCTAATAATATGGACGATTCAATGATAGAAGAGAGTAATAATTATTCTCAGATAATTGAAATTATGAAAGTAATAATAGTAGTGATGATAATAATAACAATAATAATGTTATAATAATATGGTAAAGATGAGAATGATGATGAGAATGATGATAATGATGATGATAGTGATGATGATGATGATGATGATGATGATGATGATGATTATGGTAACGATGACGATAATGATGATAGTAATGGAGAAAAAATAAATGGATATCATAAAGATTGGGTTCTCGATACACGACAAGAATAAATATTTTGTGCACCCATTTAGAATTAAACACAATTAATCACATTAATTTTTTTAAAACTATTTCTCCTTGGCCTTTTGCCAAGTTTGCATCAGGATAATAAACTTTCAAATTCCGAAAGATGATAAATGCATCTAGAATAGCTTTATAGACAATTTCAATGGCATGGCATGGTTAAAAATTTAAATTTAGATTAGATATATAGATAAATATTATTTATTATACTATACTTGATTATTTATATCAATTAAATATTTAATTTATATATTGAGCGGTCATTTTGTATGTATCAGATTCGAAAGAAGTAAGAAAGTTTTGTGAATTAACGTTATCACCATTCCGATCATGATCAGCATCGCTCAATCATTGTTACCTACGGGAATTCTGATGATCACGGTAAATAACTATTACAAATACATCTTACATAGCAATATCCTTGGATATATTCCTTTATTATATTTATAGTCATTCTACATGAATGACTGAAATTTGTCAACTTCAGAAATTTTCTAATTAAACAGGTCAGAGATAACTTTAAAAATTAAATTTTATGTTAAAATCAATGCTAAATCATTAAAAAAAGTTAAAATTATCATCATCATTCCAATCTTTACTATAATAGATAAGAATATAATTTCATTTTCGGTAATAATCCTGATTCCCTGTAATGCATATTATAAAATAACAAAAATATCACATCCTACACAAATAACTAACTTAATTACCATTTGTTTAATCAAATTAATAAATCATGCGTATAGCTAGTATTAAAATAATCAATAATCATTTCAAGAGAAGAAGTTTGTTGATATCTGATATATAATATTTATCTTCATCTTAATTTTCTTCATTTCAATTCTCTAAATCAAATTGTTTTATAATCATTATTTTAATTATTTTAACAGAATATTAAGAATTGTAATAATAATCTTTTATCATTCTTATTACTCTTTATAATAGTAATAATAGTGATATTGTTGTTGGAGTTCTTTTCGTATCATTTTTTGTCTAAATGCTTGTTTTAAAAAGCATTTAAGTTGATCTTGAATATTATAAATTTGATAATATTATTATCAGAATGTTATTATAGTTACAATAAATTTTTTAGTTTAGACTTATCGTTATTTATTATTTATTGTTCTTATTTGAATTATTTTAATTAAGAGTCAAAATAAAAATTATATCCTCTTTTAAAACATTATATGAAATATATGCATTCTCGTCATCAAAGAAAAGAATAAACTAATTAATTAATTGATTTTCTATATTCCATATCCTCAACAAGATGTGTTCCAATAATATAATGATTATAAAAAATATTTAAATAAAAAAATCACAATACTAATAAAATAGACAAATAAACTATCTATTAAAAATAATGCATTGGTGCTTCTAAAAAATAAAATAGAAANTATTTTAATTATTTTAACAGAATATTAAGAATTGTAATAATAATCTTTTATCATTCTTATTACTCTTTATAATAGTAATAATAGTGATATTGTTGTTGGAGTTCTTTTCGTATCATTTTTTGTCTAAATGCTTGTTTTAAAAAGCATTTAAGTTGATCTTGAATATTATAAATTTGATAATATTATTATCAGAATGTTATTATAGTTACAATAAATTTTTTAGTTTAGACTTATCGTTATTTATTATTTATTGTTCTTATTTGAATTATTTTAATTAAGAGTCAAAATAAAAATTATATCCTCTTTTAAAACATTATATGAAATATATGCATTCTCGTCATCAAAGAAAAGAATAAACTAATTAATTAATTGATTTTCTATATTCCATATCCTCAACAAGATGTGTTCCAATAATATAATGATTATAAAAAATATTTAAATAAAAAAATCACAATACTAATAAAATAGACAAATAAACTATCTATTAAAAATAATGCATTGGTGCTTCTAAAAAATAAAATAGAAATAATTTGAAATATTAAATAGAATATTTATTTTTACATATTAAATTGAATTCCATATTCTTCAATAACTTTAAAATGTTCATCGCCCATTATTTTCGGTGTAAATGATGATGAAAATTTTGAAGATTTTATTCGTAATTTTTTGTTCTCTCCTCTTCCTTTACACCACCTTTCAAAAAATTTTCTTAAACTATCAGCACTAAATATCCATGGATCCTCATAATCCATTCTAATTTCAATAGTTTCAAGCGACTCTGGTATGTTATCAGTCATTTGACATAATAATTCATTAGCATCAAATCTATATCTTTCACAATCAAACGAAAATAGTTTTAATTCATTAAAATTATAACTAAATATCGATATTACTTGGTCAGGACTTAAATTACGTAAAATTAATTCGGTAATCTTTGAACAATAATTTAAAATTGCTGAAAATATATCAANGATTATAAAAAATATTTAAATAAAAAAATCACAATACTAATAAAATAGACAAATAAACTATCTATTAAAAATAATGCATTGGTGCTTCTAAAAAATAAAATAGAAATAATTTGAAATATTAAATAGAATATTTATTTTTACATATTAAATTGAATTCCATATTCTTCAATAACTTTAAAATGTTCATCGCCCATTATTTTCGGTGTAAATGATGATGAAAATTTTGAAGATTTTATTCGTAATTTTTTGTTCTCTCCTCTTCCTTTACACCACCTTTCAAAAAATTTTCTTAAACTATCAGCACTAAATATCCATGGATCCTCATAATCCATTCTAATTTCAATAGTTTCAAGCGACTCTGGTATGTTATCAGTCATTTGACATAATAATTCATTAGCATCAAATCTATATCTTTCACAATCAAACGAAAATAGTTTTAATTCATTAAAATTATAACTAAATATCGATATTACTTGGTCAGGACTTAAATTACGTAAAATTAATTCGGTAATCTTTGAACAATAATTTAAAATTGCTGAAAATATATCAATTGCAATTTCGGGATATAAATCTAAAAAAATATTTCTTAAATTTGTATTGGCCGTTTCGAGAATTTTTATAATAAACTCTGGATGATACTCATACTCATCATCATCATCATAACATTGATATTCCGAATGAGTATAATGAAAAGTCCTTAATTGGGTAAATGATGAAGCCAAGAATAAACAATTCGATCCATGCAATCCAAAACAATCTTCAATAAAAAGTTCATGAAGTGAAATAAATTGTCCAATCGGTGGTGATGATGATTCCTCCTCGAAATCCAAACATGTAAAAGTTATGTGAGTTAAATCAAGACGCTTTAATGTTTCTTTTTTACTAATTATATCCCAAAATATTGAATTACAATTTAAAGGACTAAAAGTAATTGTTAGGGTTTCTAACTGTTTTTGGCTACTAATAAGTTTTGTAGATAATTGCAATTGATAATCCGAGTGCCAGGTCAAATCCAAATCTAAAATATTCTCACAAAATAATTTTAATGATTCATATAATGGAAAAATCAGATCATCGCTTACTATTGACGAACTAAAACTTTTTAATTTCCTAAATACTTTCGAGGCATCAGGTAACTTTAAAATTGAACCAATTAAATCATGATAATAATAAAAAGTTTTGTCTGTTTCGTCTTCAAACAAAAAGAAATAATCCAGAAACGAGCAACGATTAATTATTAATTTACATATCTCACGAAATAATATTCTCGATTCGTCGTCGTCGTCGTCGCTATTGTTATTATCTTGATCCGAACCAATAATTTGTCGTGAATATATGGAAATATAATTAACTAAATCATTAATTGAAAGTTTATGAGTGAATGATGGATAATCAAAAGTAGCATGAGGTGGTGATGAAGATAAATCAAATCCATTTTGAGTAAGTAAAGTTCTAGCTTGAGTATCCAAACATGATATATAAGTTCGAATACATAAGGCTTGTCCTTTCAACTTCTCATCTCTTATATAAGTTCTTTGATTCAAAGTTTGTTCCCAAAGTATAGGTATAGTAACTCTACACCAGATTCGATTAACTAATAATGATGAATATAAATCTTGAGTTGATTTAACATTATTTAAAATCATAATTAATACTTCTGTGGAAATTTTAGTTGCCATTTTTTTTGTCTAAGAAATAGAAAAAAAATCAAAAAAAAATAATTGGTCCACATTTATATAATATTTGATGCAGTGTGTAACTACTCATGACAACAAAATAATAATCAAAAATATGCAACCACATACATACTCAAATGATTGACTTTTAAATTTTCCAATTTAACGAGAATTATCTATCATTAGGTTTAATGGTTCCATATCATTGTTATTTTTTTTCAAGTATGTGTTTTTTGTTGCATATTAATACGAATACAAAATATTGATATGTTTTTACATGTCTAAGATTTATCGTCAAATATAGTGGATGGAAAAATCCCTTCCCTTTGAACAATCGTAAACGAAACGTAAGAAATTAGGGATAATTACCGTCTTTACACATTATTTTTTACATGATTTGGATATACAATTATTTTTACATAAAAGTCTATTTTTAATTGTTACTTCATATTAATATGCTCAATAATAGTAGGTTTTTGTAATAACGTAAATAATTTAATTGTATATTTTTAAAAACGGCAATTGATAAGCTTATACTCGAATAGGCATAGTGAATGGAGATATTAAAAATACATATATAAGGCTAAGTGGATTGATGGACCAATTGAAAAATGGGATATTGAAAATCATCAGATGATCAAAACAATTTCACAATATACTAATACAAAGAGAAATCCGGTGATTTTTTTATATATGATTTTTTATTTTAATGTAGATTTTGTTTGAATAAGGAAAGTAAACAATTTGCTTTTCAAAACGGCCATTTTTCTAAATTCTAATATTAATCCTATATATTAATATTAACCTATCTATAAATATTTATCTTAATCCTAAATTTATAATTATCATACATAAATAAATAATAAATAATAAGTGCGAGAATAATTTTTAAATAATAAATAAAAAATCTAGAATTTTTTTTTCTAAAAACAAAAAAATTTTATCTCAAAAAATGAAATTAATTAAATATTTTTTTTCAATTTTTTTTCCTTTGTCAAAATTAAAAATTTCTTTTAATTTTTTCCTTTGTCAAAAATCAACAGAATTGTGAGATAATAAGTAAGAGAATCATTAAAATTTTCTAGAATTTTGAAGATTTAAATGCAGTATATAAATGAAATAGTTAGTTTTTCTTTATGTAATTGAATAATATAATGTATAAATAATTGTATGTAATTTAATTATTTAAGTGTGATTAATATTTATCTGTTATTATTAGTTTTTAAACCTACGAATAATCGAAAATAATAAGTAATGGTCAAGCTAAAACTACATAACATAGTTTTTGTCTTGTCATAAATAGGTAATAAATTTATAGAGTAATGGAAGTTAATTTTATGGTTCTTTAATATAGTTAGAATAGTAGTACAGCAGTGACATGCTGTCAGAAATATGTTTAAGATTTATTATAATTAACTGCAATTTATTTATATATTATATAATTTTTGTGAATACAATATTATCATTTTTATCATATTAATATAATACATTATATGAGATAAGAAATATAAAAAAAAAATTTGTTCCAATTTTTATGAATTTAAAAATGCTTAGTAATAAAAATTATTGAGGTACGATGATCAGGTATTTCATTGTCCTTAAAATTACTTATCATAAGGAATTAACCAGAATTTTTCTTGATATAAAAATTGATTAGAAAAAATATGTTTAGTAACAAAAATAAAAAATAATCAGCTATAAAAAAAAATAAAAAAAAAAAGATTGAACAATTTTTTGATTTTTTTTTAATAAAATGAAATTGTAGATTTGAATTTTTAAAATCAGTGTAACTTCAGAACAGGGTAATGAATTTCCTTTTAAAACAAAAATAATTGTGAAAAGGATTTATTGTAATTAATAATAAATAAGAATTACACTACTAAAAAAATCAAATTTAAAATGGAACAATTTTACTAATTTTTGTTGTTTGATTTTTTTTTAATCAATGAGATTGAAAAATGTTATTTATTTCTGATAATATATATGAACATGATTTTAGATTAAACATTTTGTATTTTACTTTGCTTAGAAATGCCATAGAATTTAAGAATGTTATCATGAATACCTGATTTTCAATGTCTTTTAACTTTTTTTTCTTGATTAAAATAATAGGATAAATAATTTAATTTGACCCACATTATTTATTAAATTGTCCAATGTAGATAGATTATTTAAAGAAATGCACTTAACAGCAACAATTTTTTGTGAAATTTTAAGTAGCTTTATAAACATTTCCGCTAATTAAATTTTATAAAATGAGATATTTCTTCAATAATCAAATTGTATATCCCAGTCTTCTATTCTCTTAAATTATTTTCTTGAGACATGATTAATTCGTATAGTAAACTACTAATATTATATTGTATTGTTCATTTGGTAAATTGAATTAATTGGATGTTTCAATTAGTTTTTACAGGTGACTTATATAGCAAATTTAAATTTTTTTCTACAGATGGTGTTTTATATTTTTATTTTTATTTTTTATTAAAAGAATACATGAATAATTGAAAAAAAGTGATGAAAAAAAAATAGTCTTAATCAATAATCTAGTCTCCTTTTATTTGCATTTCTTTATGTTTTTATTATGTGATGAATAATTATTAACTTTTTAAAGATTTTAATATATATAAATTTAGCATTCAATCTTTAATATTTTGGAAATTTTTTTGAAAATGCTACATACTTATAATAATTAATGTTTAACATTTAACATTAACATCGTCGTAATATGTATAAAGACATATTATATTGAAATTTTATATCGTAACAATTTTAGTGTATTATTTTCCTATAAATCGAAATTACAAACTGAACTAACGAATTTGTACAAATGGGATGAAGAATTCATACTCTATGCCTAGTGTTAAGATTTTAGAATATAATAATTGGTGCTTTATAATTTAATAAGTAAATACAAATAAAATTTAAAAATTTTAAATATTCAAATCAAATATTTCAGAATCGCCTAAATAAGATAGAAATTAATTAATATAATTTGTTATAAAAATAATATAATATATAAATAGATAAAAATATAAAAATACTTACGAGAAAATCAGATATAGATTTAGTGAATTCTTCAAATTCCCTTTCAAAATTTTCTTTATTTTTGGGTTTTGGGTGATTGATAATATATTCCGGGATGAAGTCCTTGTGAACTATACTTAATCCAACTAATTTTTGAATCAATTCAAATTAATTTTTAAATATTCTCGAAGATTTCTATCTTTTCATAACCTAAAACTATTATATATTTGCTTGCCATAAAATTTAACTATATAATAATTTGAAAATTAAATTTAAATATTAATGGACATCATTGAGATTCACAAAATTATCAAGCTTTTTTAATACCATTCCTACCAATTATTAGAAACATTTTGGAAATGTTTCGAGTTACATGGCTTCCACCACCTTTTATTATATTTTTTTTATTGTATTCCGAACTCATATCAGAAGTCATTTTTTTTGTTTATGGAATGAGAGGTAGAAATTTATTTTTTGAAAAAAGAAACGTAAATTATGTTAGTTGTTTTTAGCATGCATTTGTATTTTTATTACGTAAATACACATTTCGAAAAATCAGAATAGTAAATGTTAAATAATTAAAAGTCGATTTCTTAGGACTTCCATAAAAGTATTTATGTATATTAACAAGTGCTCTGGCTAGGGGCATTTTATTAGAAATTATTTTTATATAATACTTTTAATTTTTCCTTGAAATTGAATCATAATAACAATAATAATGTTATAATAATATGGTGATGATGAGAGAATGATGATGATGATGATGATGATGATGATGGTAATGATGATATTAATGGAGCAAATATAAATGGATGCAAGGGATCATCATAAAGATTGGGTTCTCGATATATGATACGACAAGAATAAATATTTTGTGCACTCATTTAGAATTAAGCAAAATTAATTATATTAATTTTTTTAAAACTATTTCTCCTTTTGCCAAGTTTGCATCAAAGATAACCAACTTTCAAATTCCGAAAGATGATAAAGTACATCTAAAATAGCTTTATAGACAATTTCAATGGCATGGCATAGTTTAAAATTTAAATTTGGATTAGATATAAAGATAAATATTATTTATTATACTATACTTGATTATTTATATCAATTAAATATTTAATTCATATTTTAATAGAATTATAGATGAAAATTGAGCGGTCATTTTGTAAGAACGGGCCNAAAATCAGAATAGTAAATGTTAAATAATTAAAAGTCGATTTCTTAGGACTTCCATAAAAGTATTTATGTATATTAACAAGTGCTCTGGCTAGGGGCATTTTATTAGAAATTATTTTTATATAATACTTTTAATTTTTCCTTGAAATTGAATCATAATAACAATAATAATGTTATAATAATATGGTAAAGATGAGAATGATGATGAGAATGATGATAATGATGATGATAGTGATGATGATGATGATGATGATGATGATGATGATGATGATGATGATGATGATGATGATGATGGTAATGATGATATTAATGGAGCAAATATAAATGGATGCAAGGGATCATCATAAAGATTGGGTTCTCGATATATGATACGACAAGAATAAATATTTTGTGCACTCATTTAGAATTAAGCAAAATTAATTATATTAATTTTTTTAAAACTATTTCTCCTTTTGCCAAGTTTGCATCAAAGATAACCAACTTTCAAATTCCGAAAGATGATAAAGTACATCTAAAATAGCTTTATAGACAATTTCAATGGCATGGCATAGTTTAAAATTTAAATTTGGATTAGATATAAAGATAAATATTATTTATTATACTATACTTGATTATTTATATCAATTAAATATTTAATTCATATTTTAATAGAATTATAGATGAAAATTGAGCGGTCATTTTGTAAGAACGGGCCTTGGATGTTATCAGATTTAAAAGAAGTTAAGAAAGTTATGTGAATTAACGTTATTACCATTCCGATTATGATCAATCATTGCCTACGAGAATTCTGATGATCACGGTAAATAACTATTACAAATACATCTTATATAGCAATATCCTCGGATTTTATTTATGTGTGATATTTCTTTAGTCATTCTAAATGAATGACTGAAATTTGGCAACTTTGGGAATTTCTAATTAAACAGGTCAGAGATAACTTTAAAAATTAAATTTTATGTTAAAATCAATGCTAAATCATTAAAAAAAGTTAAAATTATCATCATCATTCCAATCTTTACTATAACAGATAAGAATACTGTCATGTATATTATAAAATGACAAAAATATCACATCTTACACGGATAATTAACTTAATTACCATTTGTTTATTCAAATTAATAAATTATACATATAGCTAGTATTAAAATAATCAATAACTATTTCAAGAGGAGAAGTTTGTTAATATCTAATATATAATAAATATCATCATCTTAATTTTCTTCATTTCAATTTTCTGAATCAAATTGTTTTATAATCACTATTTAATTATTTTAAATTTTTATCATTATTATTACTCTTGATAATAGTAATAATAGTGATATTGTTGGTGGGAGTTCTTTTCATTTCATTTTTTGTCTAAATGCTTGTTCTTCAAAAGCATTTAAGTTGATCTTGAATACTATAAATTTGATGATTTTATTATTAGAATATGTTATTATAGTTACAATTATCAATGAAGCTTTGTAGAAATTTTTTAGTTTAGATTTATCATTATTTGTTATTCATTGTTCTTATTTGAATTATTTTAATTAAGATCAGAATAAAAATTATATCCTCTTTTAAAACATTATATGAAATATATGCATTCTCGTCATCTAAGAAAAGAATAAACTATTTCATATCCTCAACAAGGTGTGTTCCAATAATATAAGGATTATAAAAAATATTTTAATAGAATAGACAAATAAACTAACTATTAAAAATAATGCATTGGTACTTCTAAAATAATTTGAAATATTAAATAGAATATTTATTTTTCCATATTAAATTGAATTCCATATTCTTCAATAACTTTAAAATGTTCATCGCCCATTGTTTTCGGTGTAAATGATATTAAATCGGATGTTATACGTAATTTTTTGTTTCCTTCTCTTCCTTTACACCACCTTTCAAAAAATTTTCTTAAACTATCAGCACTAAATCTCCATGGATCCTTATAATCCATTCCAATTTCGATAGTTTCAAGCGACTCTGGTATGTTATCGGTCATTTGACATAATAATTCATTAGCATCAAATCTATATCTTTTACAATCAAACGAAAATAGTTTTAATTCATTAAAATTATAACTAAATATTGATATTACTTGGTCAGGACTTAAATTAAGTAAAGTTAATTCGGTAATCTTTGAACAATAATTTAAAATTGCTGAAAATATATCAAATGTAATTTTGGGATATAAATCTAAAAAAATATTTCTTAAATTTGTATTGGCCGTTTCGAGAATTTTTATAATAAACTCTGGATGATACTCATTCCATTGATGTTCAGAATGAAAATAATAAAAAAAACTTAATTTGGTAAATGATGAAGCCAAGAATAAACAATTCGATCCATGCAATCCAAAACAATCTTCAATAAAAAGTTCTTGAAGTGAAATAAATTGTCCAATCGGTGGTGATGATGATTCCTTCTCGAAATCCATACACGTAAAAGTTATATGAGCTAAATCAAGACGCTTTAATGTTTCTTTTTTACTAATTATATCCCAAAATATTGAATTACAATTTAGAGAACTAAAAACAATTGTTAGAGCTTCTAACCGTTTTTGGCTACTAATAAGTTTTGTAGATAATTGCAATTGATAATCCGAGTGCCAGGTCAAATGTAAATTTAAAATATTATCACAAAATAATTTTAATGATTCATATAATGGAAAAATCAGATCATCGCTTTCTATTGACGAACTAAAACTTTTTAATTTCCTAAATACTTTCGAGGCATCAGGTAACTTTAAAATTGAAGCAATTAAATCATGATAATGATGAATAGTTTTGTCTGTTTCGCCTTCAAACAAATAGAAATAATCCAGAAACGAGCAACGATTAATTATTAATTTACATATCTCACGAAATAATATTCTCGATTCGTCGTCTTCATCATCTTTGTCGATATTGTTATTATCTTGATCCGAACCAATAATTTGTTGTGAATATATGGAAATATAATTAACTAAATCATTAATCATAAGTTTATGAGTGAATGATGGGTAATCAAAAGTAGTATGAGGTGGTGATGAAGATAAATCAAATCCATTTTGAGTAAGCAAAGTCCTAGCTTGAGTATCCAAACATGATATATAAGTTCGAATACATAAGGCTTTCCTTTCCAACTTCTCATCTCCTATATAAGATCCTTGATTCAAAGTTTGTTCCCAAAGTATAGGTATAGTAACTCTACACCAGATTCGATTAACTAATAATGATGAATATAAATCTTGAGCTGATTGAACATTATTTAAAATCATAATTAATACATCTGTAGAAATTTTAAATGCCATTTTTTTTGTCTAAGAAATAGAAAAATTCAAAAAAAAACAATAATTGGTCAATATTTATATAATATTTATGATTGCTTGATGTAGTGTGTAACTACAACCACATACATACTCAAATGATTGACTTTTAAATTTTCCAAATTAACGAGAATTATCTATCATTAGGTTTAATGGTTCCATATCATTGTTATTATTTTTTTTCTAGCATGTGTTTTTTGTTGCATATTAATACGAATACAAAATAGTGATAAGATTTATCGTCAAATATAGTGGATGGAAAAATCCCTTCCCTTTGAACAATCGTAAACTGCACATATTATTTTTTCATGATTTGGATATACAATTATTTTTACATAAAAATCTATTTTTAGGTTTTTGTAATAGCGAGATATTAAAAATAGATTTGGGACATATATAAGGCTAAGTGGATTGATGGACCAATTGAAAAGTGGGATATTGAAAACCATCAGATGATCAAAACAATTTCACAATATACTGATACACAGTTTGCATAACAGAAATCCGGTGATTTTTTTTATATATGATTTTTTATTTTAATGTAGATTTTGTTTGAATAAGGAAAGTAGTATTATGTAAACAATTTCCTTTTCAAAACGGCCATTTTTCTAAATTCTAATATTAATCCTATTCCTGTATATTACCTATATATAAATCCTAAATTTATAATTATCATACATAAATAAATAATAAATAATAAATGCGAGAATTATTTTTAAATAATAAATAAAAAAATCTAGAATTTTTTTTTCTCTAAACAAAAAAATTTTATCTCAAAAAATGAAATTGATCAAATATTTTTTTCCTTTGTCAAAATTGAAAATTTCTTTTATTTTTGAATGATGATGAGAATAATGATGATGATAATGACAGCGATGATGATGATGATGATGATGATGATGATGATGATGATGATAATGATGGTAATGATGATAATAATAATGATAGTAATGGAGCAAATATAAATGGATGCAAGGGATTATCATAAAGATTGGGTTCTCGATATATGATACGACAAGAATAAATATTGTGTGCACTCATTTAGAATTAAGCACAATTAATCATATTAATTTTTTTAAAACTATTTCTCCTTGGCCTTTTGCTGAGTTTGCATCAAGGATAACAAACTTTCAAATTCCAAAAGATGATAAAGTGCATCTAGAATGGCTTTATAGACAATTTCAATGGTTTAAAATTTAAATTTAGATTAGATATATGGATAAATATTGTTTATCATACTATACTTGATTATTTATACCAATTAAATATTTAATTCATATTTTAATAGAATTATGGATGAAAATTGAGTGGTCATTTTGTACAAACGGGCCTTGGATATTGTATCAGATTCGAAAGAAGTTAAGAATGTTTTGTGAATTAACGTTATCGCCATTCCGATCATGATCATCATCGCTCAATCATTTTACCTACTGGAATTCCGATGATCACGGTAAATAACTACTACAAATACATCTTATATAGCAATATCCTTGGATTTTATTTATGTGTGATATTCAATTATTATATTTATAGTCATTCTACATGAATGACTGAAATTTGGCAACTTCGGGAATTTTCTAAACAGGTCAGAGGTAACTTTAAAAATTAAATTTTATGTTAAAATCAATGCTAAATCATTAAAAAAAGTTAAAATTATCATCATTGTTCCAATCTTTACTATAACAGATAAGAATACTGTCATGTATATTATAAAATGGCAAAAATATCACATCTTACAGGATAATTAACTTAATTACCTTTTGTTTATTCAAATTAATAAACAATACACATAGCTAGTATTAAAATAATCAATAACCATTTCAAGAGAAGTTTGTTGATATCTAATATATAATAACTATCATATTCTTAATTTTCTTCATTTCAATTTTCTAAATCAAATTGTTTTATAATCACTATTTTAATTATTTTAAATTAAGAATTGTAATAATAATCTTTTATCATTATTATTACTCTTGATAATAATAATAATATTGATATTGTTGGTGGGGTTCTTTTCATTTCATTTTTTGTCTAAATGCTTGTTCTTCAAAAGCATTTAAGTTGATCTTGAATGCTATAAATTTGTTGATTTATTATTATAATATGTTACTATAGTTACAATTACCAATGAAGCTTTGTAGAAATTTTTTAGTTTAGATTTATCACTATTTGTTATTTTTATTCGAATTATTTTAATTAAGAGTCAAAATAAAAATTATATCCTCTTTTAAAACATTATATGAAATATATGCATTCTCGTCATCAAAGAAAAGAATAAACTAATTAATTAATTGATTTTCTATATTCCATATCCTCAACAAGATGTGTTCCAATAATTTAATGATTATAAAAAATATTTAAATAAAAAATCACAATACTAATAAAATAGACAAATAAACTAACCACAAAAATAATGCATTGGTACTTCTGAAAAATAAAATAGAAATAATTTGAAATATTAAATAGAATATTTATTTTTCCATATTAAATTGAANTTCATTTCAATTTTCTAAATCAAATTGTTTTATAATCACTATTTTAATTATTTTAAATTAAGAATTGTAATAATAATCTTTTATCATTATTATTACTCTTGATAATAATAATAATATTGATATTGTTGGTGGGGTTCTTTTCATTTCATTTTTTGTCTAAATGCTTGTTCTTCAAAAGCATTTAAGTTGATCTTGAATGCTATAAATTTGTTGATTTATTATTATAATATGTTACTATAGTTACAATTACCAATGAAGCTTTGTAGAAATTTTTTAGTTTAGATTTATCACTATTTGTTATTTTTATTCGAATTATTTTAATTAAGAGTCAAAATAAAAATTATATCCTCTTTTAAAACATTATATGAAATATATGCATTCTCGTCATCAAAGAAAAGAATAAACTAATTAATTAATTGATTTTCTATATTCCATATCCTCAACAAGATGTGTTCCAATAATTTAATGATTATAAAAAATATTTAAATAAAAAATCACAATACTAATAAAATAGACAAATAAACTAACCACAAAAATAATGCATTGGTACTTCTGAAAAATAAAATAGAAATAATTTGAAATATTAAATAGAATATTTATTTTTCCATATTAAATTGAATTCCATATTCTTCAATAACTTTAAAATGTTCATCGCCCATTATTTTTGGTGTAAATGATGATGAAAATTTTGAAGATTTTATTCGTAATTTTTTGTTCTCCCCTCTTCCTTTACACCACCTTTCAAAAAATTTTCTTAAACTATCAGCACTAAATCTCCATGGATTTTCATAATCCATCCCAATTTCAATAGTTTCAAGCGACTCTGGCATGTTATCGGTCATTTGACATAATAATTCATTAGCATCAAATCTATTTCTTCCACAATCAAACGAAAATAGTTTTAATTCATTAAAATTATAACTAAATATTGCTATTACTTGGTTAGGACTTAAATTACGTAAAGTTAATTTGGTAATCTTTGAACAATAATTAAAAATTGCTGAAAATATGTCAAATGTAATTTCGTGATATAAATATAAAAAAATATTTCTTAAATTTGTATTGGCCGTTTCGAGAATTTTTATAATAAATTCTGGATGATACTCATCATCATCATCATCACATTTATAATGAAAAATACTTAATTTGGTAAATGATGAAGCCAAGAATAAACAATTCGATCCATGCAATCCAAAACAATCTTCAATAAAAAGTTCATGAAGTGAAATAAATTGTCCAATCGGTGGTGATGATGATTCCTCCTCGAAATCCAAACATGTAAAAGTCATATAAGATAAATTAAGACGCTTTAATGTTTCTTTTTTACTAATTATATCCCAAAATATTGAATTACAATTTAGATAACAACAACAAATTGTTAGGATTTCTAACCGTTTTTGGCTACTAATAAGTTTTGTAGATAATTGCAATTGATAATCCGAGTGCCAGGTCAATTCCAAATTTAAAATATTATCACAAAATAATTTTAATGATTCATATAATGGAAAAATCAGATCATCGCTTATTATCAACGAATCAAAACTTTTTAATTTCCTAAATACTTTCGAGGCATCAGGTAACTTGAAAATTGAAGCAATTAAATCATGATAATGATAAATAGTTTTGTCTGTTTCACCTTCAAACAAAGAGAAATAATCCAGAAACGAACAACGATTAATTATTAATTTACATATCTCACGAAATAATATTCTCGATTCGTCATCTTCATCATCTTTGTCGATATTGTTATTATCTTGATCCGAACCAATAATTTGTTGTGAATATATGGAAATATAATTAACTAAATCATTAATTATAAGTTTATGAGTGAATGATGGGTAATCAAAAGTAGTATGAGGTGGTGATGAAGATAAATCAAATCCATTTTGAGTAAGCAAAGTCCTAGCTTGAGTATCCAAACATGATATATAAGTTCGAATACATAAGGCTTTCCTTTCCAACTTCTTATCTTTTATATAAGATCCATAATTCAAAGTTTGTTCCCAAAGTATAGGTATAGTAATTCTACACCAGATTCGATTAACTAATAATGATGAATATAAATCTTGAGTTGATTGAACGTTATTTAAAATCATAATTAATACTTCTGTGGAAATTTTAGTTGCCATTTTTTTTTGTCTAAGAAATAGAAAAAAAATAATCGGTCCACATTTATATAATATTTATTTATGATTGCTTGATGCAGTGTGTAACTACTCATGACATGACATGATTAACGATAATCAAAAATATGCAATTAGATTTAATTATTCCATATCAAAATTAATATTGATATGTCGTCACATGTCTAAGATTTATCGTCAAATATAGTGGATAAAAAAACCCCTTCCCTTTTAATACTGTCTTTGTACATATTATTTTTTACATGATTTGGATATACAATTATTTTTACATAAAAATCTATTTTTAATTATTACTTCATATGCTCAATAATAGTAGGTTTTTGTAATAACGTAAATAATTTAATTGTATATTTTTAAAAACGGCAATTGATAAGCTTATACTTGAATAGGCATTGTGAATGGAGATATTAAAAATAGATTTGGAACATATAAGGTTAAGTGGATTGATGGACCAATTGAAAAATGGGATATTGAAAATTATCGGATGGTCAAAACAATTTCACAATATACTAAAGTTTGCATCGGTGATTTTTTTTATATATGATTTTTTATTTCAATGTAGATTTGGTTGAATAAGGAAAGTAGTATTATGTAAACAATTTCCTTTTCAAAACGGCCATTTTTCTAAATTCAAATATTAGTCCTATTCCTATATATTAACATTAACCTATATTAGTATTTATCTATCCTAAATTTATAATAATAATAAGTGCGAGAATTATTTTTAAATAATAAATAAAAAAATCTAGAATTTTTTATTCCTCTAAACAAAAAAATTTTACCTCAACAAAAATTAAAAATTTCTTTTATTTTTTTTTCTTTTGTCAAAAATCAACAGAATTGTGAGATAATAAGTGAAAAATTTTCTAGAATTTGAAGATTTAAATGCAGTATGCAATAGTTAGTTTTTTCTTTATGTAATTGAATAATATAATGTATAAATAATTGTATGTAATTTATACACGTTAACAATTTTATCTTTAATTATTTAATTCGTAATTCGTGAAAACCGGAAAGATTTGCATAAAAATTTACATATAGTAAAAATACATATACGTTAGAATCTCTAACCGGACTTGGTATACCATGTCTAAAAGACCTATTTTAGAAGTAAAACTCATATCCCTTGGTCAAATAATACCTAGGTTGCATTATGGGGAAAATTCCCGTGATTGGTGGATTCATAGATATAATTGCGATTTCGTGGAGGTGCTTTTCTTTACCCAATAAGAATTGGCTGGCAAACTGTATTCGAACAAAATAAAAGACAATTTTATATGCATATTACAGAAGGACATGAAACTAATGAAACACAACCAGGATATAGATGTACTTCTGGTAGTAAATATAGTGATATATAATCAACACCAAGTGTAGCAATTACAAGTTTATATCAAAGACTTTTTCGAACACCACTTATATTGGGATGGGATAACGAAGAATTATTAGAAACATCATTAAAAGATGTTTATTTTCGTGCATTTGGTTTTAAGGTAGAAAAATTTTTGATTTATGTTACAAATATTGGTATTGGAAATAATACAAATATGATGGGAGTGGGTTTTAGATATACATCACCTTATAGGAGAATATGAAAAAAAGAGCTTTATTTGTACAACGATTAGAAAAAAAATTGTCGAATTACAATATACACCTCTGAGAATAATTGAGAATAATTCAATTACTTTTTGTGGCGCAAAACCCAGATGATACTTGGAAAAATGTTGGATTATATCATGGAACAATGAATTATTGATGAATGATATATAGATATAAATTGGAAATCTTTTTTTATTGACTGGTTAAATTAATATAGTACAATTATTGAATTATATGAAAAGTTACAAAAATTGTATCCATCCGATTATATATTAGATGATCGTGAACTTCGTGTATGGAGAACTATGCTAAAAGCAGTTGGATGTGTAAATATAACACCATTTGAAAAAAAATAAATCCAAGGCAAGTTAACTAGTCTATATTATTGTATAACTGATGATAAATAACTAATAATAATAATTTTTTTTTTATATTTAGTATGAATTTTGGTCACGCAATGAAAATTCTATTATTGATCAAAATATTCTACAAGACTTATATAATAATGGATTTTTACAAGCCATTCCGAAATATATAAATAATGTTAGCAAAGAATTTTGGAAAGTTTTGAAGAATCACTAAATCATAGTAAGAATGGAAATGATGTTAAAATTCGTATTCTTTCAATAATTGCCAATAACTTTACATATGAAGAATTACAAAGTAAAAGAATTTTTGAAAAATTATACTAAATTTATTATTTTATATTTATTTATTTTCTAATATTTTTATTTATTTTTAATTTCTAATTTTTTTTATTGATTTTAATTTCTAATTTTATTTATTTATTTTTTATTTTTAATTTTTTTATTTATTTTAATTCTATATAGGTTTTTTCAAAAATTATTGCCAAGGCTCAAACTTATTGCAATATAAATGGTCCAGGATGTCCTATGTTAAATAAACCTATTATTACAAGAGTTCGAATTACAGAAGAGATGAAAAAACAATTTGAAAAATTTTTTTCAGATAAAAATATAGTAAATTTGAGTTCTTATAGAGTAGATAAAAATGGATTACCACTAAAATATCTAAAAGATAAAAAAGAAACATTATGGAAAAATTATTTTGAACTATATCCTGATGGCATGAAACGAACTACATTTTTAACAAAATTATGAAATGATCTTTATCTTTATAAAGATAATTTAGGTGTATTTTGTCTAACATGTGCTGAATATGGATATGGCATATTTGATAATCTAAAAGAGCTAGCTATTAATAATATCATGAATAAAGATGAACAGGTTAGTTATTTATAATTATAAATAATTATATTTTTTCTAATATTTGGCCATGTGATATAGTAATCAATTGAAATTTTATATTTATAGAATAAACTAATCATGAAATTGAATATTTGCAATGACATTTAAACGTGCGTATGAAAAAGAATTGAAAATTGGCTGTTTTGGTTATACTTTACATGTAGATTGTCTTGAACATTGTATCACAAATGCATTTGATCAATGTTCAAATCACATCACTCTATCTGTACTGAATGCAATAAAGTAGGTAATCTTTTTCAAACATTAATTACTTGGATGCCTCAAAATATTGAAAAAATCATTGAAAATCGAGAAAAATTACAATATTATTGGTCACATCAAATTCGTAAAATATATCTTAATGTACAATTTAATGCAAATTTACTAAGTTTGGATGAAAAGGGAGAAATTACACCACATTCGCATGATTTTTTAGGATATAACCTGTCTGTGTGGACAAAAGCAGACAGGTTATATCCTGTGACGCAGACGACCTGCATTAACAGTATAAATTAGGCCGATTTAAAAAATTAAGACACAACTTATCCTCTATATTATAAGATAAGCTTACAGCTTATCCTCTATATAATGAGATAAGCTTACGGCTTATCCTCTAGATAATGAGATAAGCTCACGGCTTATCCTTTATATAACGAGATAAGCTCACGGCTTATCCTTTATATAACGAGATAAGCTCACGGCTTATCCTTTATATAACGAGATAAGCTCACGGCTTATCCTTTATATAACGAGATAAGCTCACGGCTTATCCTTTATATAACGAGATAAGCTCACGGCTTATCCTTTATATAACGAGATAAGCTCACGGCTTATCCTTTATATAACGAGATAAGCTCACGGCTTATCCTTTATATAACGAGATAAGCTCACGGCTTATCCTTTATATAACGAGATAAGCTCACGGCTTATCCTTTATATAACGAGATAAGCTCACGGCTTATCCTTTATATAACGAGATAAGCTCACGGCTTATCCTTTATATAACGAGATAAGCTCACGGCTTATCCTTTATATAACGAGATAAGCTCACGGCTTATCCTTTATATAACGAGATAAGCTCACGGCTTATCCTTTATATAACGAGATAAGCTCACGGCTTATCCTTTATATAACGAGATAAGCTCACGGCTTATCCTTTATATAACGAGATAAGCTCACGGCTTATCCTTTATATAACGAGATAAGCTCACGGCTTATCCTCTAGATAATGAGATAAGCTCACAGCTTATCCTCTATATAATGAGATAAGCTCACAGCTTATCCTTTATATAATGAGATAAGCTTACGGCTTATCTTCTAGATAATAAGATAAGCTTACAGCTTATCCTCTATATAATGAGATAAGCTTACGACTTATCCTCTATATAATAAAATAAGTTCACAGCTTATCCTCTATATAATGAGATAAGCTCACAGCTTATCCTCTATATAATGAGATAAGCTCACAGCTTATCCTCTATATAATGTGATAAGCTCACAGCTTATCCTCTATATAAT
>PQFF01000102.1:1428704-1444707 GCA_003547095.1 Diversispora epigaea | reverse complement strand
TGAGCTTATCTCATTATATAGAAGATAAGCTGTGAGCTTATCTCATTATATAGAGAATAAGCTGTGAGCTTATCTCATTATATAGAGGATAAGCTGTGAGCTTATCTCATTATATAGAGGATAAGCCATGAGCTTATCTCATTATATAGAGGATAAGCCTTGAGCTTATCTCATTATATAGAGGATAAGCCGTGAGCTTATCACATTATATAGAGAATAAGCTGTGAGCTTATCACATTATATAGAAGATAAGCCGTGAGCTTATCTCATTATATAGAAGATAAGCTGTGAGCTTATCTCATTATATAGAGAATAAGCTGTGAGCTTATCTCATTATATAGAGGATAAGCCATAAGCTTATCTCATTATATAGAGAATAAGCTGTAAGCTTATCTCATTATATAGAGGATAAGCTGTGAGCTTATCTCATTATATAGAAGATAAGTCGTGAGCTTATCTCATTATATAGAGGATAAGCTGTGAGCTTATCTCATTATATAGAGGATAAGCTGTAAGATTATCTCATTATATAGAGGATAAGTCGTGGGCTTATCTTATTATATAGAGGATAAGCCGTGAGCTTATCTCATTATATAGAGGATAAGCTATAAGCTTATCTCATTATATAGAGGATAAGCTATAAGCTTATCTCATTATATAGAGGATAAGCTATAAGCTTATCTCATTATATAGAGGATAAGCTATGAGCTTATCTCATTATATAGAGGATAAGCCGTGAGCTTATCTCATTATATAGAGGATAAGCCGTGAGCTTATCTCATTATATAGAGGATAAGTCATGAGCTTATCTCATTATATAGAGGATAAGCTATGAGCTTATCTCATTATATAGAGGATAAGCTGTGAACTTATCTTATTATATAGAGGATAAGTTGTAAGCTTATCTCATTATATAGCGGATAAGCCGTGAGCTTATCTCATTATATAGAGGATAAGCTGTGAGCTTATCTCATTATATAGAGGATAAGCCCTGTAGCATGTGATTTACAAAATGATCGTCTGCTCCAATTTCTGCGTGGTAGGTTATAACCTGTCTGCTTTTGTCAAAGCAGACAGGTTATAACCTAATAATTTCATGCGAATGCCCTGAGAAATTATTATTGTTAACTATAAAATGAAAATTCTTCCTAAATAAGCGTAAGAAGGCAAATCAGATTTTTTTGGTAAATTTGGATAGATGTTACATTCAATGCTAATATACACTAAAAAAGAAGATAATTTAGAAATTCATGCTTTTGATCGCTGGTCTTCTGATACAGTTCAGGATACATAGTTTACTATTTCTACATTTGAAGCTGTTTTCAATAATTTAGATAAAAAACCTCTTTGGGTAAAGATTATACCTGACAATGGTGCACATTATCATTGCACTGAATTAATGGCAGTAATTGCAAATTGGAATTCTTGGTATGTTATTGAGATTAACAGTTGGATTTTTTTAGAAGCAAATAAGGCAAAAACAACTATTGATTCACATCATGCTCAAGTAAGCTTCATAATATATTCAAAATTTATAAATAAAATCCTTGTGTATTTATAGAGAAGATTTTGAATTAACAGAAAATTTATTTTAATTTTAGATTGCACATTCAATCAAACATTATGTTCAGTCAGTGGTACATGAAATCAGCTGAAGGGGGAAATGGCTATGGACAGAATAATCTTGGCTATTGTTATCGTGATGAAGAGAAAGCATTTCAATGGTACATGAAATTAGAAATAGTAATCCCTATAAGAAGTCGTATACTTAAAATATACTTAAATTTTTTTAAAATATACTTAAAAATTTTTAAAATATACTTAAAATATACTTATATAGTACTTAAAATTTCTTAAAATATACTTAAAGTATACTTAAAATAGACTTAAAGCAGGTAATGATAAGTATATTTTAAGTACGTGTAAGTATATTTTAAGTATATTTTAAATATATTAAAAATTATGTCACTCGAATTAAATATATTTTTAAGTATATTTTAAGTATATTTTATACGTATATTTTTAAGTATATTTTTTAAGCATATTTTAAGTATATTTTAAGTATATTTTAATATATATGTAAAAAATATACTTAAAATATACTTAAAAATATATTTAATTCGAGTGACATAATTTTTAATATATTTAAAATATACTTAAAATATACTTACACGTACTTAAAATATACTTATCATTACCTGCTTTAAGTCTATTTTAAGTATACTTTAAGTATATTTTAAGAAATTTTAAGTATATTTTAAAAAATTTTAAGTATATTTTAAGAAATTTTAAGTATATTTTAAGTATATTTTAAGTATATTTTAAAAATTTTTAAGTATATTTTAAAAAAATTTAAGTATATTTTAAGTAATACGACTTCTTATAGGGAATGGACAGAATAATCTTGGAGATTGTTATCGTGATGAGATTGGAATAGAAAAAGATGAGGAGAAAGCTTTTCAGTGATACATGAAATCAGCTGAAGGGGGAGATGGCTATGGACAGAATAATCTTGGCTAATATTATTTTAATAGAATTGGAACGGAAAAAGATGAAGAGAAAGCCTTTCAATGGTACATGAAATCAGCTGAAGGGGGAAATAGTATTGGACAGAATAATCTTGGAGATTGTTATCATGATGAAATTGGAATGGAAAAAGATGAAGAAAAAGTATTATGTTGATTCATGAAATCATCTGAAGGATAAAATCAAATACAAATAATCTTCACCTAAACTATCAAAAATTTTTAAATCAATTTAGGCTATCATGTTATTTAATATAAAATGAATTATTTCTTTTAAAAAAATAAATGTTACATACACATAATTAAATAAAATACAATAAGTTTTTATTTAAAAGAAAAACTTCCATGATATTTGCATGTTTAATAAAATATTGAAATTATTAAACAGAATAATCACAAGTATGTGAACATAAAAAAGTGATAAAAATTTACCACCATAGAATTATATAAGCAGCTACACAGAGCAATCATTTTTATAAAACAATGAAAATTAATTTAGAGATTTAAGAGACTTAATGTTGAATGTATAAACATTGAAATATTAATGGCTTTTTATTTTCTAAAATTAATATCTAAAATTATTTGCTTTCTAATTAAAAATGCAGTTAAAGAACTTAATGGAAGAGTATTCATTCGTTTTTCGGAATTTACGATTTTAAACTTATCCTTTCAAAAGAAAACATTATGTTGTCTACTTGATGATGTAATAGAACTAATAATATCAGTCATTGAAACATCCAAATCTAAGTAAAAAACTGAAAAATTTCTACCGATGAAACAACAATTGCTCCAATTAATTATAAAATTCATCCATAAGCAATTTACAATTCCAATTGTTCAAGTCTTTTTAAAACCTAAGAATGGAGAAATTTTAAAAAAGAAATCAAAGAAATATATCTATTTCTGTTTATCGTGATAATTATTTTCACATACTATACATATATGAATTAGTTTTCAATTCAGTATTAGAATTAATAGGGGCAGTTTAGTCTGGCCTTAACCTCTTCAAATAAATTCCCCAGGAACAAATAAGTCTGTTCCTGACTGCCAAAGCCATAAATATTAAAGATTTTATGCAAAAACTGAAGGTTTTTCTGAAATCTCTTCAATAAGAAATTATATATAATCCAAACAGAATCAAAGATAAAATCAAAATGAACTAATTTTTAATAATTCAAAAGAATAATAATTAGTTAGTACAATTAATTTTTAAGTAGAAGTTTTTCTTTTTATTGCCAAAATGTCAAGATAAGAACTTATGATTTTTTAAATGATAGAATTTCATCAGGAAACCGCTATATATTTATGTAAATATATGTAAATTTTGCATACCTCACCAAACTAAGAACGATAAAATTAAAACATTCTTCCTGCATCATAAAGTTTATCAAGTATTTATCGGATTATTAACAACGAAAAAAATATAAATAATTGCTTATTTAACATAATGTATATGCTTATTAAGTAGTTATTTAAATGCTAAATTTCCATTTATGAAATAGGTCACTGCATGATGCTGGGAATATACTTAGTAATGAGTTTTTTTAATGACTAATGGAGTTATCTCTTTATGAATTCATAAATGATAAAATAATAACTATATTGTGAATATCAAGTAAAAATTGGCTAAGATAAATCTACCACCCGACCCACTGTCAACTGAAAGGAAATCCATCAAGGAAAGTGTCGGAACGCCATTGCTGTCTAAAAATGATTTCTTTTTTAGTTATTTTTGCTACACTCTCCTGATTATGCACTCTATCATTTATTCAACTCTTTAGTATTTATCCTGAATAATGTCCATTACATGATATTTGGAATTTTTTATTTGTGCTAAAATTAATTTGACTAAATCTTCAAATACATCGTATCCATATTGACAACATCTAGAACACAGGCCATCAAGATCTTCTTAATACTGAAAATGTCCTTGTGCCAATTCTGTCATAAATGTTGTTCGCTTAAAGCCATCTGGATAGGTTTCTGAAAAAATTTCCCATAAAGCTGGTTTGTTATCTTTTAAATAAAGTACTGGTAATTTGGTTTGTGGATCAACTTTATATGAATTCATATTAACAATGGATTTATCAGAAAAAAATTTTCAAATTGGTTTTTTGCTTCTTCAGAAAATCAAGTACGATTGATAACCAGTTTTTAACAATAGGACAACCTGGCCCATTAATCCGTGCAAATGTTCTTGCTTCTTAATAGTTTGTGATGACATCTGAAACTGCTGCAAGTAATTATTATTTATAATAGTTTTGCATTTATTACTTTTTCTTTTCTTACCTTCACTAATTTTAGTTCTTTTAACAAAAATTCATCTGCAACAATAGACAAAATTCTTCTTTTACCTTCGACACTTTTTTATTTGCTTCTTATGATTCTATTAAACAATTAGCTTATTGTACTGCAAAATTATTGTATAATTTAGATGAGTTAATAAATGAAGTTGTTTGTAAGAAGCCATTTTCAAATAAAGTAGTCATATAAAGGATTGATTTCTTTTGTCCAAATTCATACTAAATAAAAAGAATATTTAGTGATTATAAAATTTTTTTTAGTTTCTAGTTATGAAATATATTACCTTAGATTTTTCAATTCCAAATGGTGTAATATTGATACATCCTGCAGCTCTGAGAATGCTTGACATGCTCTTATTTCGCAGTCATTAAATATATGATTCTCAGGATAAATTTTTCGAGGAGATTGCCACATTTCCATAATTCCACTCCATTTTAAAAATATACTTTGCCAATTAATATTAGCAAGTACATTTCTTCAAATAGTATGAATATAATACATTTATTGCATTATCATTTGTCCAATCGGTAGGTTTACATGTTGGTAATTCTCTTGATTCTAAGATTCTTTTAGTATAATCATTTTTTAAACCAAAGAGTGCAAAACCATCAAACTTTTGCAAAATACCAGTTTTTTTCCAAACTTCCGCAGGTGTATCTTCTTTAAATACAGTCACAAGTGTTGTTTTGTGATATTTAGGGTGCACGAATTCCACATGGGATGTGCATGGGATTTCGAAATGTTGCGAAGATCACGGAAGATGACATTAAGATGACAGTGTAACCGGATGAGTGTGTTACCATCTAGATGACAGATTATTCATCTTTGTACAAAGTATTTCATCCTTGTGTGTCATCTTTAAAAATAGAAAAGAACGTGTTTAGACGCGACAACACAGGATGAAGGAAAACAAGTTCAAAAGTGTATAAAATAGACTGGTAATTTAGGATGTGAAAAGNTACATTTCTTCAAATAGTATGAATATAATACATTTATTGCATTATCATTTGTCCAATCGGTAGGTTTACATGTTGGTAATTCTCTTGATTCTAAGATTCTTTTAGTATAATCATTTTTTAAACCAAAGAGTGCAAAACCATCAAACTTTTGCAAAATACCAGTTTTTTTCCAAACTTCCGCAGGTGTATCTTCTTTAAATACAGTCACAAGTGTTGTTTTGTGATATTTAGGGTGCACGAATTCCACATGGGATGTGCATGGGATTTCGAAATGTTGCGAAGATCACGGAAGATGACATTAAGATGACAGTGTAACCGGATGAGTGTGTTACCATCTAGATGACAGATTATTCATCTTTGTACAAAGTATTTCATCCTTGTGTGTCATCTTTAAAAATAGAAAAGAACGTGTTTAGACGCGACAACACAGGATGAAGGAAAACAAGTTCAAAAGTGTATAAAATAGACTGGTAATTTAGGATGTGAAAAGATCAGCTCATTTTTACAATTTTTATGATTTTTAATTTCTTTTGGCATATTCCGAATAATTACAAAAATCTTTTACTTAATCTGTAATAATAAAAATAATAATCTTTTGGTACCTATTTTATAATAAAAATAAATAATAAAGATAGAAACATATTGTTTTGATTTAGCAGCAGATATAAGACATGCCAAAGCAGTGATATATTTTTGTTGTTACATCTTTGCAATAAGTTTAAAAGTTTCGATATACACCGTAATAATTTGATATGTTTTAATATTTTTATTTTGTGATAACGGTAATATTGGTGAGAAACGGTTAACAGCCCGTAATACCTCTATTACTAATTTTATAATTTCTTGAATAAAGTTACTGAATAAAGTCTGAAGCTAAGATTTGGAAGTTTGCGTAGTGAGCTGTAAAAAGATACTTTTACTCCACTTACTCACATACCTTCAGATCACACCTGTGTGTACTATACGTGTTGCCCAAATCCCAAATAATTTGGGATTTGGGACGCCAAAATGCACAAATTACTAGTATTTGGGATTTGGAATTTGGGATTTCGGCAAAAAATACTAATTATAATTTGGGATTTGGGATTTGGGATTTCGGCATTTGGGATTTTGGCATTTGGATTTTGAATTTGGGTGGCAGGTATAGTGTGTACTGTGTTAAGAGTTTATTTTATATTCGTTGTGAGTAGGCAAGTGACTGCTTGATCCTACTGGCGGATAGTGGGCATTACAAAATATTGCGTACAAGAGTACGTTGAGTTAGTACGAAAAGAGGTGTGACGAGAGTTCAATTTAGTGGGACTGATTGACATAACTTTACTCCTTGTTCTGGGCAGACCGCAACAATATATTTCAATTTTACAAAATAGTTCCTCCATTATTTGCACAAATAAACTTTTTTTTTTTTGCAATATGTATAAACAAATGATAATGCAAAGTCTTGCTTGTCTAATGAATATACAAANGTGATAACGGTAATATTGGTGAGAAACGGTTAACAGCCCGTAATACCTCTATTACTAATTTTATAATTTCTTGAATAAAGTTACTGAATAAAGTCTGAAGCTAAGATTTGGAAGTTTGCGTAGTGAGCTGTAAAAAGATACTTTTACTCCACTTACTCACATACCTTCAGATCACACCTGTGTGTACTATACGTGTTGCCCAAATCCCAAATAATTTGGGATTTGGGACGCCAAAATGCACAAATTACTAGTATTTGGGATTTGGAATTTGGGATTTCGGCAAAAAATACTAATTATAATTTGGGATTTGGGATTTGGGATTTCGGCATTTGGGATTTTGGCATTTGGATTTTGAATTTGGGTGGCAGGTATAGTGTGTACTGTGTTAAGAGTTTATTTTATATTCGTTGTGAGTAGGCAAGTGACTGCTTGATCCTACTGGCGGATAGTGGGCATTACAAAATATTGCGTACAAGAGTACGTTGAGTTAGTACGAAAAGAGGTGTGACGAGAGTTCAATTTAGTGGGACTGATTGACATAACTTTACTCCTTGTTCTGGGCAGACCGCAACAATATATTTCAATTTTACAAAATAGTTCCTCCATTATTTGCACAAATAAACTTTTTTTTTTTTGCAATATGTATAAACAAATGATAATGCAAAGTCTTGCTTGTCTAATGAATATACAAAAATTTAAAATTTATCAACAAAATATAAAATGGTCAAAATAAAACTCCAACTCTATCTAACAATAGATTCACTATACTATCATCATCAAAACCTAATTCTTGTGGTCAGAAAATTTTGTTTTAGTCTGAAGATAATGCAGTACTACAAGATTTTTCAACATTACTTGACAAAACTCCAGCTTGACAACAGTAACCAGGTCGTTGTGAGTGCCTTGAATGACCTTGAACAACACGTAAAATAAACTTTTGCTCATTAAGAATAGTGGCAATAGTCATTCCCAAACAAATAGGAACCAACAAAATTTCGTTTTCAATTGTGATAGTATACCACCAATCTCGCGAAAATGGCCATAATGTAAATTAGGGATAAGTGAACCACAAGAAAGAAAAGTTACCTTTGCTTTATTATGTTTTGTCATAATTTTACAAGAGGAAAGTTTGAGATTTTGAGAAGGCAATTTTTTTATAATTAATACCAACCCCGAAATTTACTATTGATCTACATTCATACATTACAAAAATAAACAAACAAGGGTTAAGGTCAGGAGCTTGAATTATCTATTTTCCTTGTTATAAAAAATAAAAATAAAACAAATAAAAGTAAATTAAAAGTTTTTTCCTAATTCTTGTTGCATTTGAAAAATAAACATCAACAATATAAATAATTATGGCACAAAAAAAGAAAATATCGGGTACGTAGTGGAAGATGGTCTGGGAGAGTTATATTTTTTCATTTGGCTGGCAGATTACGCATGTAACCTTTTTGTGAAAAATTAAATAAATTAAAGAATAAATCTGAAAGAATTAAAATTTACATTTATTATTTTTACCATTGGATTTGTTGGCTTCCACTGATCAAAGCAAACTTGATGAATATTATTGCCGCAGCCACTCTTGTACCAAACCAAGTTTTTTTTGTCATCCATGGGTTTAATACTAATTAATGCAATATAACATATTAAATTGAATTGATATTACATATACTAGACCGGACAGTTGTCACCAATTTTTCTACATTTTTAGTTGAGATAATTGTTTCTTCAAGTTCACTAATAGATATTTTATTTGGCTGCTCATCGGGAAAAAAATAAAAAATTAATAAAAATAAATTACAAATTAAATATAATGAATAAGAGAGAGAATATAGGGGAGAGAGAGAGATAAAAGAGAGAAGAGATAGAAAAGAGTGAAGAGAGGAGAGACAGAGAGAGGAGCGATAGAAGAGAGAGGAGAGAGAGGAAAGAAAGAAGAGAGAGAAAGTGAAATAAAAAAAGTAGAAAGATAAGAGAAAAATACAGAAAAATAAACGTAAGAAAATTGGATGTAAATATCAAAATTATTTTTTTTTTTGAGAAATCTAAATTTTGAGGTTAAAAAAGGAGGGTTTATATAGTTTTGGGGATGTCGTTGTCAAATTTTTTTTATTGTGATGATTCTCAATACACAATGAAAATCATGTGAGTTACCAAAATTTCACTCTTACGTTAAATTATTTTCTTATTAATTACAAATATTAATAATCTTGTTAAATTTTTATATTATTTTTTGTTTTTTACTTATCATCAACTAATTATAACTAAAAAACCAACCTTTACCCAAGAAATATAATATTAATGAATTGGCAAGTATGATCTTAATATACATTATGTATAAAATTTGTTGATTTAATCTCTGAATAATTATATTATATAAAATTTTAACCAATATGCCTCTTGCTTAATTTTTTTATATAATTTTTCATTCTGGCTCAAGAGATTCATCTACATTAATCCTATTTTTCAAGTATCGACATGACTTCTTTTAAAACTAGATGAAATTTTGAATCATCTTCCACAGGATCTTTAGTGATCCCAACGTGATATACACAATAAAACTTTTTAGGAGTACACAAAATAAATACCATCCACATCCGTTGCTAACTTTAATAAATTGGGAGAAGCAATATATAATAGATTTATTATTTAGTTTGACTTTAATTAGTATGTGAGCAGGAAATTATACTAGCCATAATATTATATATTGATTAACAAATAATTTTATACGAGGCGCAGAAGATATAGATTTTTAAACGTGCGGGTTGATTAGTAATCAACTAATATGTATGTAATGTGTCACATCAATCGTTTCTGTGTAAGGTTAAAATTTACATAAAAGTTATTGTCAATCACAATTTGTGTTCTCACACAAACTATATAAAAATTAAATTGCTATTTTGTGTTGTGAAGAAAAAAAATGAATTCTCAGTTTTATGACCGTCTATCAAACAACCTTACTCAACTTCTTGAAAGTGGTGTTAATTGTGATGGTTCAATTGAAGTTGGTGAAGAAGATGTCTCTCTTATCAATATTTATAAGGTTCATTCAATTATTTTACAATCCCGTAGTTCTTACTTTAAAAAGAAATTCGACGAAATAACTTTTAATGAAAATTATATTAAAGTTTTAAAATTGCCAAATATTTCTGTCAAAGAATTTAATATTATTATCAAGTAAGCTTGAACATTATTTTTTTGGAAAATAATGATAGTAAATTTATTTAATTATTATTTTATATTGTTTAGATATATTTATAGTGGAAAATTTTCGTTAGAAAAATTGGAAAATTCTTTTCTTTTTGACTTTTTGATTGCTTCTAATGAACTTGAACTAGACGAATTGACTGAACATCTCCAATCTCATCTTGTCAATAATAATTCTTCATGGTTAAGACTGAACTTTGCTCAAGTTTATCGGACAAGTTACCAAGTCAAAAACTTTAAAATTATTCAAGACTTTTGTAATAATATTATTGCCAAGTATCCTAATACAATCTTCGAGTCTGAAAATTTTCATTCACTCCCTGAAGATGCATTGGTTTCTATTCTTAAACAGGATGACTTACAATTAGAAGAAAGTAAAATTTGGGAATATGTAATTGAATGGGGAAAAGCAAAAAATCTCATGTTACCTACTGATCTCGATAAATGGACAAGTGATAACTTCCTATCTTTAAAGGAAGCGTTGAAAGGATGCCTCCCATACGTTAGATTTTTCAGTTTTTCCAATGAAGATGTGGTAGAAAAGATTTATCCATACCAACAACTTCTTGGACACCAACTTTTTTCAGATATCACTATAAAATTTATTGCACCGACCAAACCAATTTCTTCGATTGTGTTGCCACCTCGGAAGATTTTAAAGACAACACTTCCAACTAGAATAACTCCAATTCCTTTATCTTCTAATATTATTACTAATGAACATGCACTAGAAATTTCATCGTGGATTGATAGAAAAGAAATTCCATATATTGAAAATAATCCATATGAATTTAAATTACTTGTTAGAGGATCGAGAGATGGATTTGATATTACTACTATTTATCAAATTTGTGATAAAGTATCTAAAACAATTATCATTTTGAAAGTGAAAGGTACCGGTGAAATTCTGGGAGGGTATAATCCTCTCGAGTGGGAAAATAATAATGACCGATGCAAAAAGACCGAAAATAGTTTCACATTTTCATTAAAGACTGCTAATATGAAAAATTCCATTTTAAGTAGGGTGATTGTTTCTAGTTATGCCGTTTATAATTATCCAAGTGAATTAGATTTGTCTTTTTCTACTAATTTATATTTAATTGGCAATTTGAAAACTGAGAAAAGATGTTATTGCGGGAAGAATACTGTGTATCTTAAACCAATTCGCTCTAGTGAATTTGTATCTGCATCATGGCAGCCTGATGAAAAATCTTTATTTTCGGTTGAAGAATATGAGGTTTTCAAAATTTCACTAAGAAAATAATTTCAGGTTTATTTATAAAATTTTCAAATAAAGAATTCTTTCGTTGTGTTTAAATATTTTGAGATAAGAATATATTTTAAGTTCATTATTTATAAATCCATTAAAATTGAGCTCATTCTGAACTTTATTATTTTCTTTTTTAATCAGTTCAAGTAGATAATTATTTTACTTTAGAAATTTGTTCAATTTTTTTTATAGTTATTTGATTTAAAATAATAAATAAATAATTATTGACTGTCCTATCATTCGCTCCAATGCAAAATCATTATATCACACAAGTGACATCTGAGAAAATAAAATATATAATGGACATTATCATTCATCAAAATAGAAGGACGAAATATGAAAGAAATAGAAGTTGCAGATACAAAATTTTTTCCCTTTTTTTTTAATTATAATTGTTATTACACAAAAAGAATTTTAGATTTTATTTTATTCAAAAAAGAATTTTGGAACATTTTTAGATTTCATAACAAATAATGAAAATAATAACTCAGTATGTGCTGTAAATACAAAAGCTGAAATTAAAAAAAAAAAAAAAAATAACGAAAGAAACAAAGATTTATAAAAATAATGCAAAATAATATTAAATAAATCAGGGAGCATAACAATAACAATCATAATTATTATCATCACNTTTCGGTTGAAGAATATGAGGTTTTCAAAATTTCACTAAGAAAATAATTTCAGGTTTATTTATAAAATTTTCAAATAAAGAATTCTTTCGTTGTGTTTAAATATTTTGAGATAAGAATATATTTTAAGTTCATTATTTATAAATCCATTAAAATTGAGCTCATTCTGAACTTTATTATTTTCTTTTTTAATCAGTTCAAGTAGATAATTATTTTACTTTAGAAATTTGTTCAATTTTTTTTATAGTTATTTGATTTAAAATAATAAATAAATAATTATTGACTGTCCTATCATTCGCTCCAATGCAAAATCATTATATCACACAAGTGACATCTGAGAAAATAAAATATATAATGGACATTATCATTCATCAAAATAGAAGGACGAAATATGAAAGAAATAGAAGTTGCAGATACAAAATTTTTTCCCTTTTTTTTTAATTATAATTGTTATTACACAAAAAGAATTTTAGATTTTATTTTATTCAAAAAAGAATTTTGGAACATTTTTAGATTTCATAACAAATAATGAAAATAATAACTCAGTATGTGCTGTAAATACAAAAGCTGAAATTAAAAAAAAAAAAAAAAATAACGAAAGAAACAAAGATTTATAAAAATAATGCAAAATAATATTAAATAAATCAGGGAGCATAACAATAACAATCATAATTATTATCATCACCATCCATCAATACCCTCATAGAAATTCTCTTGCTTTTCCAATAAATAACAATAACATATTGTTCTACTTTTCCATACTGTTCAAATTTAATAAATTTTATTAATTTTTTATCAAAGAAAAAAAAGAAATTGCTAAACATGTTTTGATTCAGAAAGCTAAATATATCATGAAGATATTTGAATCATCATGAGTATTATTATTATTATTATTATTTTCATTTTTTAATAATTACTGAAATATTATTACTGAAGAAATAAAGAATTATATTATGAAAATGAAGGAATTCTTTACTGTCCATGGCTTCTTTTTTTATGTTCAGTTTTAAGTTTCTCTTTTATTTGAAATTAATTTTACAATAAATATTTCAATTATATTAAAGAAACTATTGTAGATTTTTTTAAATTTATCGTAAAATTGATTTCTTATATCTTAAAAAATATAGAAATTTTTTGTACGATTTGTCAAAATCTTATCATGTTCTTTAATTTGTGAACTTATTATTTTAATTAAAATTAATATATTATATTTAAAATTTGAGAAGTTACTCTTATATTTATTTATGCATATGGGCCAATTTTCGGAATATATTATATTATAATATAATATAATATATAAAATTTTATTCCGAAAATTGGCCCATATGGCACGAAATATTCTTTATATATTATTATTAAATTTATTAAATTCAATTAACAGTATGGGAATTAAAAAAGAAATCTTTAAATAAAAACGTGAAATAGAGAAAATTTTAAAAAAATCAAGAATAAGAAAAATTGACAAAAAAGATAATTATCAAAACAAACCTCGATAATACAGTTTTAGCATTAATAGATATGTTGAATTAATATTATTTATTTACAAGATTTTTAATTCTCCAATAATGTTAGCTTTTCGTTGATATATGTGGATTCATTGGAGAAACCCAAAAATTATTTACTTTCAAATCAATTAATAAAGGGTTAAATAAATTAATTAATTTTTTATCATTATTACATCAGATATGATTGTCATCAATCTTTACATTGGGATAATAATAATAATAATTAATTACATACAATTCTATTCACCTGCTTGCAGATTTTGATAGTGCAATTTTATCAATCTTATGACGAAATCCACAATCAAATGAGAATAATAATAATTACATAATCATTAATCACTAATTGTATAGATTTTTTAAAATATTATTTTTTACATTTTTATTATTATTTTTTATAATAAAATTTAGTTAAATAAAAAATTAAAATAAATATATATATATGCAATTACAATCGGTCAGTGTGAGTAATAATAAATATAAGCTTGATGGTTATTAGTTCTCACTTGCTTGTGGATTTCGGCATAAGGTTTATTCTATTCGCCTGCTCATATAAAAACAATAAATGTAAATGTTATTTTTAAGATTGATGATGATATAATTATTATTATAAGGGATGATAGAATAAATTGGAAGGTTATAGAAATTTTGCACTTCTTCATTTATAGGTGAGAATCAACTTTATTATAATAATAACATCCTATTCAATCTTACTTTATTTATTCCTTGCATACATTATTTGAATTCATTTCTTTATTTATGACTCGCGATCAATAATTGTATATATTGTATCTATTGAAACTGCACTATCAAAATCTGCAACAGGCAAGTGAGAGCTTGATTTTTTTTTAAAAAAAAATATTATACATTTATTTTAATTCCGGAACAGCTGCAAAATATGCAAACAGGCAGTTAAAAAGAATATTTTGCACATTATCATCAACCTTTATGATATGACAAAGCTATCAAAATTCAGGTCAACAATAATTATGTCATTACAATCAATAAATTGCTCTATAATTTATTTTAGATGTATAATTAAATATTAATTACATTAAATTATATGAAAAAATCATTTCGTTTTGCTTAATGATGCATTTTTATTTGCGATTGTTGTGATGCAAACAGAAAATTTTTTTTAAGTCAGCAGTGAGAATTAAATCACAAGTATTTGAAAAAAAAAAGATATAAATATGGGTACGTGTAGGAAAATCTAATAAATCTGAATGGAATTTTTATGGTATTGGTTATAAGGCAACTTTGCATAAACATCTAAAAAGCAAAGATGTGTGATTATTCAGGAATTGAAGAACCCATAAAATTATACGGGAGCAAATATAAAATTATGTTTCTTTGTCGAATATGATCCAGAATCTTTGTGGTTTCTGTTTGAACGAACCTTTTATTATGGAAAATTATAGTTGTCACGCAAAGCATATGGTATAAAAAGTACAATTTTATTCAGGCATTAAAAAAGCGAAAAAATCATCCGATGATAAAATATGTCTAGATAAATTTCTAGGTTTTGGAAAGCTTTGGAGGGAATAAATTTTTAAAACAAATAGAAGGGCAAATTGATTTAATTATTGTGTCTCAACTGTATATTAACGAGATATTATGTCAATTTTGCTAATTATCAACCCTTGCCACAAATTTCATTTGTTGCAATAAAGAACGTGAGATTACAAATTTTCTTACAGACATTTTTCTAAATAATTCATCTATGATTTATTAATAACTGGTATTCCTGATACATTAATCAATAGGATCTATTATATTAAATTCATTATGATAAATTGAAGAAATGTTAGAGATCTAAAAATTTAAAGTTTAATGTATAATTCTAATATTAAGGATCTTTTAATAAGTACTATGCCCGTTTACGAATTGTTCATTGGTGATATTACACATGATATTTCACCACATTCGCATGATTTTTTAGGATATAACCTGTCTGCGTGGACAAAAGCAGACAGGTTATATCCTGTGACGCAGACGGCCTGCATTAACAGTATAAATTAGGCCGATTTAAAAAATTAAGACACAACTTATCCTCTATATTATAAGATAAGCTTACAGCTTATCCTCTATATAATGAGATAAGCTCACGGCTTATCCTCTATATAATGAGATAAGCT
>PQFF01000102.1:1394867-1422624 GCA_003547095.1 Diversispora epigaea | reverse complement strand
GTGAGCTTATCTCATTATATAGAGGATAAGCTGTGAGCTTATCTCATTATATAGAGGATAAGCTGTGAGTATACATGTTCCCAAAATTGATTTTGAATTTTTGAGGTATTTCGACTTTTTGAGATTTATGCAGAATCTATTCTATATATGGAAGTAAAAAAAGTACCCAGTTATGTGTATCTTCAATCAAAGAATAAATCTGGGTGGTCAAAAAATTTCGGGTTTTAAGTAAAATAATTTCGTCTTCTATAAAAAACTATTTCGACTTTTTTCCCCAAAATTGCAATTTCGGGACCCCAAAATAATTTTGCGTGCAAGTATAGCTGTGAGCTTATCTCATTATATAGAGGATAAGCTGTGAGCTTATCACATTATATAGAGGATAAGCCCTGTAGCATGTGATTTACAAAATGATCGTCTGCTCTAATTTCTGCGTGGTAGGTTATAACCTGTCTGCTTTTGTCAAAGCAGACAGGTTATAACCTAATAATTTCATGCGAATGCCCTGTGATATTTTCTCGGATTTACTATCGGAGTCTAATTTTCTGGGGAAATTATCATTATTACGTAATTCTAAGATATATTATTCTATGTAATATATCTCTGAGAAAAATATCAAATCATAATTTTTACGGTTAATATTTTTCACGGGCAATAACTTTCATAAAGTAAACTATTATTTCTTTTATATTAGTAATTAATTTATTTCCTTTGTCTAGATAGATAACTTAGAAATAAACTTTGTCAATATAATAAAATAATCACGGGCAATCAATTAGAACTTTTACTCGTTAATTGATATGGCATTTATTAAATGATCATTTTAAATAAGATAATGAATTATCGACAAAAAAAAGAAAAGATCTAGCATTAATGCCCAAGTAACAATTTTATAAATGTTTTAAAAAGTTTACATCTGAGAGAATCTATCAATTAATTTCCTATAACAGAAAAAACTTTATTATTTTTTTAAAAAAAAATAATGTAATCAAAATTTTGTTAATAAAAAAATTGTAGTAAACAATTTAACTATACGGTACACATGTTCTAGTGATACATTTTGACTTGATAATTTATCCCATTATAAATATTTGCACGATTATTTCATTAAAATGGCAATGTTTGATCGATTGCTCTAGAAGTTAAAGTCAAATCTTCGGAAAGATAATTCATAAATTCATCATCATCCATAATCATATATGCGAAGGAAAGTTTTGAGGAAATTAAAAATTAAAAGAGACATTATTATTATTTGTACTAGATATTTGCTTAATGTGGACAAAATAAAGAAAAAAAACCTTTTCTTTGAAAAGTTCTTTAACCTTTTTAGCTACTGTTCGTAATATTTTTTACATATTGTGGTGTGGTTCTTGTTTCCAAGAAATGCTAGCATGTAAAGATATATCTTTAAGTTCAAGATTATAATTTGAAACTATATATGACTATATTATTTTCGCTAAACCATAAACGCGTTCATTGTTTAGTTAATGCTCTTAATTCCATTTTTTAAATGTAATTGCACGATCTCATCTATTCTGATAGATGGAGGAAATGGAATTTTTATTATATTTACAGTGTTTTGGTTGTTGGTAGGAAATGGAATTTGTACGCATAAAATATTTTAGTAATTAAAATTGTTAATATATACATATCTTTTTTTAAAATTTTTATAATGTTACGGCACAAATATAGATGGAAAAACTATTCAACCAAATGTTAAATATTTTTTGATACAGGGAACTCAGTGTCAATTAAATTTTGCAAAATGCAATGGTAATACTTACGATTTGAACCACTTGCACTAGCAATAATATTCAACGGCCTATTTATGGAAGCACTCATTGATCCCGCCAGCACATCAAACGTCCAATGCGTTTGAAAATATCTGGCATCGCTTCTGTTGGAACTATTTAATTGAAGGCCCTTATAACACCTTCCAATCCCACATTGAAATGAAATGTTTCCATCAAGGATTCTGGGACTCTTCTTAATAATGACTCTAGAATAGAGTCTCCCATATGGTAATTTTTATTTATAGAGAGATGCACAAAATCTGAGGATAGACGGAAAAAAAATTAATAAATCAATGATCATGAGCGCAATTATTTGAAAAAAAAATTTAATAGGCAAAATTAATTTATTTTATAATAAATAAAAAAAATTATTAAATTATTTATTAAATTATTTATTAAATTAATTCAGTGATACTTAAAAAAAGTAGTGGTCTATCCGGATATTCGGATTGATACTTTGGTATAATTTTTTCAGATCTGCTGATTATTTAAAGCAGTTCTGATTTTTTAAAAAAAATTTCTTAAATTAAATCATATACCCAATCATGTTTTAGGATTATTATTATTTAATTTTATTTAATTAAAAAAAAAAGAATTTATTTTAGGATATTGTCACAGGAGTGCAGAGTATTTTGAACAATTTCTCAAATCAGTCTCACAGTTTGCATCACACAAACAAATAATAATACACTCTATCTGCCAGTAGGTCACAGCTGATACAATCGATTTAACTGGCCTATCTCGAAACTGATAATAAATATATAATAAATAATAATAATAATCAAATAATAATCAAATAATCATGAAGGCACAGTGAGTAAGGTGGAGTAAAGGTAGTAACGCAGTATCAAACAATATTTAATAATATTTCACAATATTACGACACAAAATATAAGTTTATTAAAATATAAAATATAAGGTTTTTAAAAGTAAAGTATCATTCAATGACAGAAATATTGTTATGTGTTTATTTTTCTATTTAATAATTATTAAAGTATTTCGAATTATTCCAATTATTTCTAACTAATTAACTGTTGATAAAACTTGANCGATTTGAACCACTTGCACTAGCAATAATATTCAACGGCCTATTTATGGAAGCACTCATTGATCCCGCCAGCACATCAAACGTCCAATGCGTTTGAAAATATCTGGCATCGCTTCTGTTGGAACTATTTAATTGAAGGCCCTTATAACACCTTCCAATCCCACATTGAAATGAAATGTTTCCATCAAGGATTCTGGGACTCTTCTTAATAATGACTCTAGAATAGAGTCTCCCATATGGTAATTTTTATTTATAGAGAGATGCACAAAATCTGAGGATAGACGGAAAAAAAATTAATAAATCAATGATCATGAGCGCAATTATTTGAAAAAAAAATTTAATAGGCAAAATTAATTTATTTTATAATAAATAAAAAAAATTATTAAATTATTTATTAAATTATTTATTAAATTAATTCAGTGATACTTAAAAAAAGTAGTGGTCTATCCGGATATTCGGATTGATACTTTGGTATAATTTTTTCAGATCTGCTGATTATTTAAAGCAGTTCTGATTTTTTAAAAAAAATTTCTTAAATTAAATCATATACCCAATCATGTTTTAGGATTATTATTATTTAATTTTATTTAATTAAAAAAAAAAGAATTTATTTTAGGATATTGTCACAGGAGTGCAGAGTATTTTGAACAATTTCTCAAATCAGTCTCACAGTTTGCATCACACAAACAAATAATAATACACTCTATCTGCCAGTAGGTCACAGCTGATACAATCGATTTAACTGGCCTATCTCGAAACTGATAATAAATATATAATAAATAATAATAATAATCAAATAATAATCAAATAATCATGAAGGCACAGTGAGTAAGGTGGAGTAAAGGTAGTAACGCAGTATCAAACAATATTTAATAATATTTCACAATATTACGACACAAAATATAAGTTTATTAAAATATAAAATATAAGGTTTTTAAAAGTAAAGTATCATTCAATGACAGAAATATTGTTATGTGTTTATTTTTCTATTTAATAATTATTAAAGTATTTCGAATTATTCCAATTATTTCTAACTAATTAACTGTTGATAAAACTTGACTTTTTTCTGCTAAAACTTACTCCCAACAACAGTCGTATTTATACTTTCTCTTTTGTTTACACTTCACCCTTCATCCTTGTACTTCATTCTTCATCCTTTGTGCATCATCCTTCATCCTTCAGCATATTACGGATGGCTACACAAATTATCATCTAGGTGACAATCACCTGAATGTTCATCTAGTGACACAAATTATCATCCCCATGACATTTCACCAGATTACCGATTTGTTCTGCCACAATATTTTAGGAACATAAAATTGGATGGATGGATGGCGAAGGTGTTTATTTTTATTTTATTTTTTTTTAAAAAAAAATTAAAATAAAAAAAGAGAAAAATTATACTTCTCTCCCTTAGGAAAATGGAATTGGTGGCGAACATATAACAGTGAAGAATCTTTGGATGGATGTATTTATTTTTATTTTTTTTTAAAAAAAAAAAAAGAAAAATGATACTTACTTCTTCTCCCCTTTAAGAAAATGGAATCAGTTTGGCAGACATAATTTCATAATCTTTATAATCTTGATTATAATGATTATTACTACTACCACTATTGCTTTACTTTTCTTGTCGCACACCAAATTCAAGAAATGCAATTAATTTTGGAGATTTATTTAGTATTGAGTAATAATTTTCGGTGTAATTAAATTTTGAGAAGTTTGTTGATAATAAATATTAAGAAGGAAGAAGAAAAAATTACAAATTTTTTATGTTATGCTCTAATAATTATGCTAACTAAACAGAATAATAACCATAATCAAATTTATAATTCTTGATTGAATCACGAATTTCGTTTTAAAGTTCTTCATTTAGTTGGTGAACCTAATCTTTTTCAAAAATATTATCCTTTAAACAAACATTAATTCTGTATCTTTTAAATTGTATTAAAATTTATTACTTATCAATCTAACAAAACAATTACAAATTATTAACCTATATCTTTGTCGTTCTGTATCAGGAAATTTAATAAGCCATAATTACATACAATATACGTAAAGTATACGCGAGTTCGGATTAAATAATATTACGAAAATTTACGTAATTTATATGGATCATATTATATTACTAAATTTACAGATCATGTAATATTACGTAAATTTACGAACGTAATTATGACGATATTTTACATAATATTACGGCTTATTAAATTTCCTGATGTGACTCGTGAACAACCAGGAGATTCATCTACATTAACCCTATCTTTCAATAAACAAATATCCCCATGACTTCTTTCACAACTAGGCGAATCATCTTCCATGGTATCTTTAGTAATCCCAACGTGATATACTTTTTTCTATGCGATGAAACATTTTTGGAGTACACAAGATAAAAAATACCATTGCTAACTTCAAATTGGAAGAAGCAATATATAATAGATTTATTATTCAATTTGACTTTAATTATTTAATAGTTGAGCAGGAAATTAATTAATATTATATATAATGATTAACAAATGATATATGAGACGCGGATTTAAACGTACGGTTGATTATTGATCGTTTCTGTATAAGGTTAAAATTTATTTTCAATCACAATTTGCATTCTCAGTAAAATAATTGCATAATTATATTGACATGTAAACTATATAAAGATTAAATTGTCATTTTGCGTTGTGAAAAAAAATGGCTACTCAATTTTATGACCGTCTATCAAACGATCTTACTCAACTTCTTGAAAGTGGTATTAATTCTGATGTCTCAATTGAAGTTAATGAAGAAGAAGTCCCTCTTGTCAATATTTATAAGGTTCATTCAATTATTTTACAATTCCGTAGTCCTTACTTTAAAAAGAAATGTGACGAAATTACTTTCAATGAAAACCATGTCAAAGTTTTAAAGTTGCCAAATATTTCCGTTAAAGTATTTAATGTTATTATCAAGTAGGTTCAAACATTATTTTTTTAGAAAATAATAATAGTATATAAATAATAAATTTCATATATTATTTAGATATATTTATAGTGGAAAAATTTCGTTAGAAAAATTGGAAAATTCAATTATCTTTGACCTTTTGATTGCTTCTAATGAACTTGAACTAGACGAATTGGTTGAACATCTCCAATCTCATTTTGTCAATAATAATGCTTCATGGTTATACTTGCACGCAAAATTATTTTGGGGCCCCGAAATTGGTATTTTGGGGAAAAAAGTCGAAATAGTTTTTCATAGAAGACGAAATTATTTTACTTAAAACCCGAAATTTTTTGACCACCCAAATTTATTCTTTGATTAAAGATACACATAACTGGGTACTTTTTTTACTTCCATATATAGAATAGATTCTGCATAAATCTCAAAAAGTCGAAATACCTCAAAAATCCAAAATCAATTTTGGGAACATGTATATTCANTGATGTCTCAATTGAAGTTAATGAAGAAGAAGTCCCTCTTGTCAATATTTATAAGGTTCATTCAATTATTTTACAATTCCGTAGTCCTTACTTTAAAAAGAAATGTGACGAAATTACTTTCAATGAAAACCATGTCAAAGTTTTAAAGTTGCCAAATATTTCCGTTAAAGTATTTAATGTTATTATCAAGTAGGTTCAAACATTATTTTTTTAGAAAATAATAATAGTATATAAATAATAAATTTCATATATTATTTAGATATATTTATAGTGGAAAAATTTCGTTAGAAAAATTGGAAAATTCAATTATCTTTGACCTTTTGATTGCTTCTAATGAACTTGAACTAGACGAATTGGTTGAACATCTCCAATCTCATTTTGTCAATAATAATGCTTCATGGTTATACTTGCACGCAAAATTATTTTGGGGCCCCGAAATTGGTATTTTGGGGAAAAAAGTCGAAATAGTTTTTCATAGAAGACGAAATTATTTTACTTAAAACCCGAAATTTTTTGACCACCCAAATTTATTCTTTGATTAAAGATACACATAACTGGGTACTTTTTTTACTTCCATATATAGAATAGATTCTGCATAAATCTCAAAAAGTCGAAATACCTCAAAAATCCAAAATCAATTTTGGGAACATGTATATTCATGGTTAAGACTGAACTTTGCTCAAGTTTACCGGACTAGTTATCAAGTCAAAAACTTTATAATTATTCAAGACTTTTGTAATGATGTTATTACCAAGTATCCTAATACTATTTTTGAGTCTGAAAATTTTCATTCACTCCCTGAAGATGCATTGGTTTCTATTCTTAAACAGGATGACTTACAATTAGAAGAAAGTAAAATTTGGGAATATGTAATTGAATGGGGAAAAGCAAAAAATCCCATGTTACCCAATAATCTCGATAAATGGACAAGTGATAACTTCTTATCTTTAAAGAAAGAATTGAAAGGATGTCTCCCATACATAAGATTTTTCAGTTTTTCCAATGAAGATGTGGTAGAAAAGATTTACCCATACCAACAACTTCTTGAACACCAACTTTTTTCAGATATCACTATAAAATTTATTGCACCGAACAAGCCAATTTCTTCGACTGTATTACCACCTCGAAATATTTTGAATACAACACTTCCAACTAGAATAACTCCAATTCCTAATGAATATGCACTAATGTATTTCACCATGGATCTATGAAAAAGAAATTCCATATATTGAAAATAATCCATATTAATTTAAATTACTTGTTAGGGGATCTAGAGATGGGTTTGACATTAAAACTATTTATAATATTTGTGATAAAGTATCCAAAATAATTATTATATTAAAAGTTAATGGTACTGGTGAAATTCTGGGAGGGTATAATCCACTTGAGTTAGAAATAATAATCAATGGAAACAGATCAGCGATGGTTTTGTATTTTCATTAAAGACTACAAATATGCAAAATTCCATTTTAAATAGAAGACATACTATTGAAAATTTTCCAAGGAGTTTAGAGTTTTGTTTTGGCTCTGCTTTACGTTTAATTGGCAATTTAAAAACTGAGAAAAGATGTTGCAAGAAGATTGCTGATTATTGTAAACCTTGGGAAATTGAATCTAGATTTTCAGTTGAAGAATACGAGGTTTTCAAAATTTCACCAAAAAAATAATTTCAGTTTTATTTGTAAAGTTTTCAAATAAAGCTTTTTTTAACTATTCTTCGATAAAAATGTCTTAAAATAATGATTACACTCGCTAATAAGGTCGTTATTCATAAATTCATTCTTTTTTAATCAGTTTGATCAACAATATCATTTTTATATCGGACATTTTAATCATTATTGAGTTGAGTAACTATCGAACATTATTTTACTTTACATTTTTTTTTTTTAGCATTTATTTTTATATCTTTTTTTTCGAAATTATTATTTCAAGACTGATAATATTTTAACAAACATGTCAATTCCCAAAATAAAATTTGATATAAAATATTAATGCAAATCTAATATTTTTATATCTCATAAGTGAGATCTGAGGAAACAAATTATTTATTGACATTAACATTCTTCTCCCTTTTTTTAATTATAATTGTTTTTTACATGTAAAGGATTTTTAAATTTATTTAATTCAAAAAGTATTTCGGAACATTTTTAGATTTCATAGTAAATAATAAAAATAAATAATGACTCATTATGTACAGTAAATCCGAAAGCTTGAAAATAAAAAAAAATAAATAAATAAAATAAAATAAAATAACACACCAGTGGTGTTGAACACCATATATTTATTGCAGGGGTTAGGGNCAAATAAAGCTTTTTTTAACTATTCTTCGATAAAAATGTCTTAAAATAATGATTACACTCGCTAATAAGGTCGTTATTCATAAATTCATTCTTTTTTAATCAGTTTGATCAACAATATCATTTTTATATCGGACATTTTAATCATTATTGAGTTGAGTAACTATCGAACATTATTTTACTTTACATTTTTTTTTTTTAGCATTTATTTTTATATCTTTTTTTTCGAAATTATTATTTCAAGACTGATAATATTTTAACAAACATGTCAATTCCCAAAATAAAATTTGATATAAAATATTAATGCAAATCTAATATTTTTATATCTCATAAGTGAGATCTGAGGAAACAAATTATTTATTGACATTAACATTCTTCTCCCTTTTTTTAATTATAATTGTTTTTTACATGTAAAGGATTTTTAAATTTATTTAATTCAAAAAGTATTTCGGAACATTTTTAGATTTCATAGTAAATAATAAAAATAAATAATGACTCATTATGTACAGTAAATCCGAAAGCTTGAAAATAAAAAAAAATAAATAAATAAAATAAAATAAAATAACACACCAGTGGTGTTGAACACCATATTTTTATTGCAGGGGTTAGGGTTAAGGTTTTTTCAAGGGTAGTGTATTTATCACCGTGTGTCACACCCTTCAAATATCGATTTTTATTAAATATCCTAGGGACTTGGAATTTTTTTACGCACGAAAAGTATAATATTCGTCACCTAAAATTCAACACACGTGAAATAATTTCGATCACCTGGACATCATATGACTTCATTTAATCATGTGTTTTATTTTTATTGGTTAAAAATCACACTGGTGTTGAACACCACTGGTGTGATATAACAATGTCGAAAATAAAATAGTATAAAATAAAACACGATTTGACGCAAACTAAATATATTGTGAGGATCATCATTACGGGATTATTATTATTTTTTTTATTACATTATTATTCATTTTTAATAATTACTATATTATTATTACTGAAGATATAAAGAATTATATCATGAAAAGGAAGGAATTATTTACTGTCTATGATTATAATGAAGTTTATTTATTTATATTTATTTATTTCTCACATTAAAGTACAAAGTGAAGTTATTGTTTAATTTTCTAATAAATAATTGAGTAAATAATAATAATAATTGAATAGAAAATTTATTTTTAAAAAAAATTCAATTGAATTATTTTCTTTTTTAAATTTTCCTTGAAGTATGACATCATCTTGAAATAACGATTTCCATTATTTAAATATGGAAGTAATGAAGTCCTGTTAAATTTTTGACTGCGGATTTTATTTATATTGAATATTTAATACTGTAATGGAGTTTTCAGATATCCATTTTAATGCTTTATTACTAATGCCTGCTATCACACTCAGTTAAAATTTTGTTCTACCGTAGAAGTCAAAACTTGCTCATTATATTATTTTTAATTGCATCTTTGATGCGGACTTAGAATAATTGACATTTCTCTTGGTAAGTCAGATTAGGGGTCAAATATATTTGCAATGATTTAGCATGAATGACTAATATTGTCTACACGTCATACGAGAATTTTATAACCTTATCAAAGTCGTTTGTGTTGATACTAGAGTAGAAATAAAAATAAGCGAAGAATCAGCCAAAAGTAATTATGTATATAAGCGCAAGTGCATATATTTTTAATAATAAACTGTTAATCAAATCTTATTATTATTTATATGTCCTTAAAAGTTAAAACATATATTTAAGTAAATGTCAATAATATATATCTTTTGCAGCCATGTGATATTCATTCTTGATAAATTTTAATCTTTTCAATTGTTTTGTTATAATTGCAATTATAGAATTCAATTTATAAATTATGACACTGAATGATCTTAAAGGTTTTATACTATATAAAAATTAGAATGGATAGTTACTCCTTGTATAAAGTTTAATTTCGTATAAATTTGTGTTCTCAATAGATGATTGAATAATTTAGTAATGATATGAATATGAGATTTTCAAAATTTCACCAAGAAAATAAGTTTTATTTGCAAAATTTTCAAATAAAGCATTCTTTCGAAGAATTATTTGACTGGTAGGCTACTTGAAATATTAGTTCTATTGCAATTTATCTTTCCCATAAAAATTCAGAGTAAATCAATCGTATAGTATAATATTCATGTCATGTAATAATAGTGGATTTTATCGTTTATTAAAGTGTGTGTAAAAAGAATAATCTTTTAATATGCACCTGTTAATCTGAATAAAGAATTTATTTATCAAGAAAGATTATTACATTTGGAATTAAACAGTTTATATCAATTATAATTATTAGAAAAGATAACATTACTGATCATTAATATCAGAGGTTCTCACATCACGTTATAATATTTTTTTCTTAATTTTACATATGATTTCTAATTTCAGCTTATTTTTTTTCTTAACTAATAAATATTATTTTATAACTTTCAATCATAATTGTAGTCATTATTGCAGTGTAAATATAAAGTATATTGAAAATAAGTCTACATTAATAGTTTTAAATACAGTCAATCCAATATACAATAAAAATTATAACTAAATATTCTATTAATTGTGTTTGGTAATAAATCATGTGAACATATTGAATTTTAACACGTGTGTAATACAAATATTTTCTGCAACTATAATATTCTATTAATTGTGTTTGGTAATAAATCATGTGAACATATTGAATTTTAACACGTGTGTAATACAAATATTTTCTGCAACTATATAAGCGGTTAATTTTTATCTCTCTCAAATTTTCAATTTCTGCTGTCTTCTGAACACATTGAAAATCAATTACACGATAAAAATATCATAAACGCTTTCATTATCAATACTATTTTAACTTTACTTACTTGGTAATTAAACTAACTTACATTTATCTTACTTTATATTTTCCTTATCTTATAATTATATACTATAAAACTAATATTTTATTCATATCATTCAAAAGTAAAATGTCTTTAAATCAAGAATTTACTGTATTTAGCAACATGGATAATAGCAAAAATAATAATAATAGACCAAAATCATTTGGACGAAATCAAATAGGGGAACTTGTAAATAATTTTATCATCAATTTATTTATTATGTTAGATTTTGTTATCATTTTAATATTATATCATAGTTAATATCAACCTATCATTATTTTATATTCCGTAGAATTACACCGTAAAAATCGTCTGCCCTATTCTAAACAGGTGTAAAGTCAATTTCGCCGCCACCACCACCACCACCATAAATAACAATAAAAATAATAAGAATAATAATAATAAAAATTTAACCAAAAAGGTTAGATTTTCTAATTTCATCAAGATCTCGGATATGGATTCAGTGGACGAATATGATCGTCGTGGCCAACTTAGTCAAAAAGAAGAGAACTTTAAAATAGATGTTTGGTTTACAGGAGAAACGTTGGCCAAGACAAAATACAACATGGGAAAATGGGTAAATAAATATATTTATAACTTAAATTATCTTGTAGTGATGATTTATAAGATATTAACATTCTTGATTCGAAATATTTGAAACGAAGATAAACAAAAACATCTACAACCCTAAAGAAATGGATTTGGCATTAAAAAATGTCAATCGAAAAGTTGAAAGATCATCAAACAACGTTCATGAATGTCGCATTATAGATTTAACTAATTGGTAAGTAATTAACTTTGTTTTGCAATTGTTCGTATTTGTATTTTGTTTTTACATTTTGAGTTATTTGCAAAATATAATATAATATAATATAATTATTTTTAGAAACGTTTTAACCGAAAATTAGTGAATATAAAAACTTGAGTTGTTATTATTTTTTTTTTTGAATTTTATATGTACATATATGTAAATACACAAAAGTTTTTTATAACTTCTGAAATTTTAAATAATAAAATATTACTGTTTTGCTTCAAATGTTTTAGTTCAATTCTTTTTTCTAAGTAATTCCTCTATGTGATCCTACTAAAACCATGCTAATGACAAAATTATGAAATGGTTGGTTTCAAATTTTGTTAAGGTGAGATCAAGAGAAATTAACACGGGAAAATGAAAGAAAGAAATATATCTTGGTAAATAATTTTATTTATGTAAATAAAGGCAATAAAGGAGATATTAATAGTTCATTCTCTCATAATTATTTTTTATAGCAAATAAAATAATAATAAAAAGATTCTAACATATTAGGATTGTCTTTAGAAAAAATTGGTAAAATCTTCTGAAGAATATTTATGAAATGATAATTCGGATAGTGATTTATAAGAACAATCCAATCTTGAAAATGGAGTTCGATGAACTTTGTCAATTTCTGGATCGCAACTGCTCCTGATATTCTCAGTGTATCCTCCTCATCTCCTCCTACTCTTCCTACTCCTGCACCTATTATTCCTCGAGTAGAGTTATTCGTGTTTATTCATAATATTCATAATTAATCGATAATCTTGTGGTGAGAACTGTAATAATGAGGAAGGAAGAAATAGATGATCTGGCATAAAACGAAGAAGTAGAAATAGAAAAAAAGGACCAATTGATAATGAATAATTTATGTGCATAGAATTTTGATTTTGAAAGATATAAATTAATGGAGGATTGATGGATTATTCAGAATAATTGGACTAATCGAACGAATTGACTACCAATATTCATATTGTTGTGTCATCATCAATATTAATATTAGGTAAAGTAACTTTGAGAATTTGAGAACACAAAAAAGAATTTTCTCGAGCAATGACATGAGATTTCGAATCTAATATTTCTCACCCAAAGTTCAAGTTCCAATAACATATATTCACCAACTCTGAATGAAATAATAATTAATTATTACAATTATAAACATTTCAATGTAAGCTACAACGATTCATCCGCAACTTTTTTATACAGATGTTATTATTGAGCTAATAGGATAGATATTATTATCACAATTATTACAATTAACAGTGGGAGGAGCAACTTTTTTTGATGAGATGTAGTAGTTTGTGATTTAATTTCGAATAATGGAGGTAAAATAGTGATTGCTAAAATCATAAGGGTCATCACTATATATGTATGTAATATAAGATATTATATAATTCACCAAACCAATAACACGAATCTTGTTCCCTTTTTTGATCATGATTAATATTATACAACACAAAAAGAATTTTAGATTTTATGACAAATAACGGAAATAATTAATCATTTAATATACAAAAGGATCGTTGATAATAACGAAAGCTTGAAAATAAAAATAATAATAAAAAAAAAAAAGATAAAATAATAAAATTACGAAATAAACAAGGATTTATAAAATAAAGTAAATAATATAAAATAAACCAATTTAAATAAAGCAAGGAACATGATAATAATTTTAATTATCACCATCATCACCGTCATCAACAGCATTCCCATAGTAGGAGTTTGTGATGATTGTTTTTTATCGGTTAAATTTTACATTGCAGTAAAGTTTATTTATTGCTAAAAACACGCTTTNTTTGATGAGATGTAGTAGTTTGTGATTTAATTTCGAATAATGGAGGTAAAATAGTGATTGCTAAAATCATAAGGGTCATCACTATATATGTATGTAATATAAGATATTATATAATTCACCAAACCAATAACACGAATCTTGTTCCCTTTTTTGATCATGATTAATATTATACAACACAAAAAGAATTTTAGATTTTATGACAAATAACGGAAATAATTAATCATTTAATATACAAAAGGATCGTTGATAATAACGAAAGCTTGAAAATAAAAATAATAATAAAAAAAAAAAAGATAAAATAATAAAATTACGAAATAAACAAGGATTTATAAAATAAAGTAAATAATATAAAATAAACCAATTTAAATAAAGCAAGGAACATGATAATAATTTTAATTATCACCATCATCACCGTCATCAACAGCATTCCCATAGTAGGAGTTTGTGATGATTGTTTTTTATCGGTTAAATTTTACATTGCAGTAAAGTTTATTTATTGCTAAAAACACGCTTTGATGCAAAAAACTAAAATGCATCGTGCATCACAATAACCGTAATCAAATGTAATTACGTTCAATATTATTATTTTATTATTATTATTATTATTATATGATTACATTATTATTCATTTTTCTAATTACTCCATTATTATTACTATAGAAATAAAGAATTTTATTATGTAGGGAAGGAATTCATTACTTTTAGAATTTAACATAATACAATAGATAGATAAACTATTTCACCCTTTTAAAACGAATACAATGTCTGTGCTTATCTGTATCTGCCTACGAGTATAATGATAATAATATTTATTTATTTACTTATCTATCTGTCTGTTATGATTGTTTATTTATTTTTTACACAAAGTACAAAATGAAGTTATACTCTAATTTCTAATAATAATTGAGCAAAGAAAATTAAAAAAAAAATGGAAAGATGATAATTAAATTGAATTTTTTAAAAAAATTTCCTATTCAATTATTTTATTTAAAGCATGACAGCATTATCATGCCTAAATTGTTTAAATATAGAGTCAAATCAATTCCGTAATTTCTATTATTATTTTTTTTTTTTAGCAAATTTTATGATAATATGTGAACATTTTTTTATTCAGATTTTTACTAGACACTATAAATCATGGTTCTAAGCAAAGTTGTGGATTTGATTTTTACCACATCTGATGTCAATAACCTTATCCAAATCATTTGTGTATATATTACAAATTAAATATGTGTAAATGTCTATAACATATATAATACATCAATTTTTTTGACGAAACGGGATTTGAAATAAATGAAAGCAATTTAATGAAATTAAATTATAATTTTAGACACGGCACATAACATACTAAAGAAAATTGTATTTATTTTATTATATTAAAAAAAATTATTCTCACGGTAAAACATCGTTTTCTTGAAACTTTGACTGAAATTTAATATGTAATATCTGTACATATCATGTATAGAATATTATCACTTTATTTGTTCTGTTTTCACGAATACGTCTCAAAATCTACTAAGTCAGGAATTTTTAATGTTCTTATAATAAGATTGGCATTTCATCATTTACCGGGTCAAAAGCTTTTTTAGCATCTTTAAAAAAGATCCAAGCTTCTTTATTTTATTTGAATGATTATTTAATTAAAAAAAAATTCAAAAAATCAAATATTTATTAGAAAGATTATAAGAGAGGTGCATTATAAATAAATTTTGATTTTGTTTATTATTTTTGGTTTTTGATAAAAAATAATTTAGCATTTATGTAAAAAAAATAGGTCCAAAAGAATTTTTATAAAGGAAATTGGATTAATAAATACAACTTGATAAACAATATAAATAACAATAGTTTTCGGTCTTTATTTTAAAAAAAAATTATAGTATTAACTAGAGTCATATATTAACAAAAATAATAGTATTACATTTTTATCAATTTCAAAAACAAAACCTATAAAAATATTTAGAAATATGTTATTTGAAAAAATTCATAAAATTAATTAATATAAACAAATTAATGAGTAGATAATTTCTTAAATGAAAAGTATAATTAAATTTATTATTTAAGAAATGCTTAAAAAATTAAATTTCAATATATTTAAAATTATTTTAAATAGTTTTAAATAATAAAAATAATCAAAATAATCAAAATGGTAAAAATAATAAAAATAATATAAATACTAAAAATAATAAAAATAATAAAAACAATAAAAAAAATAATAAAAATAATAAAATAATAAAATTCATAAAATTCATAAAATTAATTAATTAATAGAAATAGAAACTATTTAATGAGTGAATAATCTCTTAAGTAAATATAAATTTATCTAAAAATCGTTTTAATAATAAGAATAATAAAATAATAAAAATAATAAAAATAATAAAAATAATAAAAAAATAAAAATAATAAAAAAATAAAAATAATAAAAAAAATAAAAAATAAAAAAATAAAAATATTAAAAAAATAAAAATAAAATTGAAAATTATTTTTTTATCTAAAATTCAGGCCCCTGACTTTGAACCCTTGTTATAATATTATTTTATTTATTTTTTATTTAAGTTTAAGTTCTTTTTTTTTACGAAAATGGTAAAATGACGAGTTATACAATCATGTGGTTTATGAAAATTCCTAAAGTAGTTAAATTTCGGTCATGCAGTATAAAAACTCCGATTGATAATTAAATTCGAAAAATTGCACTTATAAAAAATTCTGATACAAATTTATTGATTTTTTTTAAAAAAAAAATAAAATTGTGCCTTAAATACTATAAACAAAAAAAATGTCTGCTAATGAAATATGCCCAGGATGCAATCAAGAGTTTTATGGATGGTGGTGCAAACCATGTTGCTCAAAACATCTTCAAAATGATTTTAATAATTGGACAAGCAGAAATGACAAAATAGATAAATTCATTCAAGATGCTCAACTAAATGCTAATAGAAATTGGAAAGTAATAGAATGGATACCTTTTGAAAGATTTAAAGATGTTAAACAAATAGGTAAAGGTGGATTTGGAACGATACATTATGCTCGATGGATTGATGGACCAATTGATAAATGGGATATTGAAAATCAACAATGGAAAAGATATCGTAATAATAGAGAAGGGGCATTAAAAAAGTTTGATAATTTTGTGAATTTCAACGATGTCTTAAATGAGGTAAATATTTTAATTAAAAATTAAATTTAATTTTCAAATTATTATATAACGTTTCAACTATAAATTAAAAATGTCCATATTATTAGATGGAAATTCACTTAAAAATATACAATTTATATGATGCTTCAATTCGATTTTATGGAATTACACAAGATCCGGAAACACACTCATATATGATGGTTTTAGAATATGCGGCAGATGGAAATTTTCGAGAATATTTAAAAAAAAATTTTAATAATATTAATTGGAAACAAAAATTAAATAATCTATATATTTTATCTTTAAGGTTGATGAGAATTCATGAATTAGATATAGTTCACCAAGACTTCCATTCCGGAAATATTTTATCATCTGATTTTAAAAATGATTTAGAGATTACAGATTTTGGATTAAGTAAACTAATAGGAGCAAATTCAAATAATCCCGAAAAAAAGAATATATTTGGTGTATTACCATATATTGCGCCAGAAGTATTATGTGGCGAAGAAGAATATACAAAAGCTGCAGATGTATATTCATTTGGAATTATTGCTTATGAAATGGTTACGGGCTTTCCTCCATATCCTGATATACCACATGATAAAGATTTAGCTATGAAAATATGAATGGATTGCGACCAAAAATTCCATTTCATACTCCAAAATTAATTACAAGAACAATTATGAGGTGTTGGGATGCACGATTTTCACATAGACCCACTTTTGAAGAATTACGGGATGAGTTGAAGAAATACTATTTTGATTATAAAGATTATTTATACTTAGAAAAAAATAAAGATTCAGAAATTGTAATTCAAATTAAAAAAGCCGAAGAGTTTTTAGCAAATCAAGAATTAACCAATACAACAACAACAACTACAACTCCTCTTGACTATCAAACACATCCACAAGCAATTTATACCAGTCGACTTCTTGATTTTTCAAAACTTCCAAAACCTAAGAACGAAGAAAATTTTGAAAGAGAACTTGAAGAATTAACTAAATCGATGTCTAATTTATGTCCTAGTAAGTATATCACTATATTATATTTATATTTTATTATTTTTTTAATAATAATTTATATTTCTTTCTATTTTGTTTAGGTAATTCTGATTTATTTATTTGATTGATTTGGTTTATTAGTTTTTTTGATATGAAATCTTAACACTAGGTTTTGAGTATGAATTCTTCATTCGATTTGTATAAATTTAATCAACTTAGTTTGTAATTCCGATTTTATAAAAATAGGAAATAATAATAAAAGAAATATGAATTTATCACAAAACCGACTAAGTGATAAAATATAATATTTTAACGATCTAACATTATTAAACGTTATGATGCACACATTTTTTTATGTTAGATATAAAATTAATTATTGTAATAACGTGTACTAATTAATTTATTTTCGATCTTAACTAAATTGGGTCAACAAGATTTTCTCCATTCTTCTTCCAATAGTCGGAATGAACTTTGAAAGTGGCGACGTGGATCGATACCTTTTTTCGAATTCAATCAGTTTCCGTGATGATGGATGTTAATGTAAAGAATAAAATAAATGTGACAGATAATGGAAATCAATAAATCGACAAAAAATAAATAAATAATAATTATGCCTAAATTAGGGCACGTCATCATATTTTTACCTCTTTTAAGGCACGACATCATTAAATCTTGGCACGCATATAATTCTTGTAGACAAGATACTTCTTGTGAAAGTAATTCACATATTTGGTCAGCTGATTACAATAATAAATAAAAGGTATAAAAAGTTAATTATCTAATTATTAAATAAATCAAGAAATTTGATATTAAAATGTTATATTATAATAATAGTTATAAAAGTTATTATTGTGATTAAATGTTATTAAATGTTAATTTTAGTTTACTTACTTTTTTGTAAGCTCGAAAAATCTATCACGTTCATATTAAGGAACCGAACATTTATCCCAAAGATCAACCAATTGTACTATAAAAAAATAATAATAAATAGTGATAAATAATAAATAAATAAATAGTCATAAATAACAAGAGTTCAAGGTTAGGGAGTTTGAATTTTAAATTAATATTGTATATTTTTCTATTTATTTATGTTTGATGCATTTAATTCATAATACTACTGTTTTACTATTAAGAGTTTTGTATAAAGCAATTCCACTAACTATGCCAGATACAAATGTTCCCTTTTGTGAACTTATATATGTTAAAACTTCAAAGGTTGACATATTTTTGAATAAAAGATTTATTTTTAAAAAATTTGAATTCTTAGTGTTTCAATTTATAAGTAATTTTTTTAATAGATTCATTAATTAAAAAAAGATAAAAATAAAATCAATATAATTATTTCAAAAAATTCATTTAATTTATTTAATTATTACAAAATTTAATTAATAACAATTTTGTAAAATGAATAAATTTTGATAAATCCTATAGTTTCAAACCTGATTATTGTTTAAAAAATTGGCATAGAATAAATAAAATTTGTAAATTGTAATATTTATATTAATTAATAAAAAGTTTATGTAATATCCTTTCTGGTAGTAACTATAGCTATTTTTATTATTAAAAAAATCAATAATAAAAATCAATCAAAAAATTTATTTAATTATTAATTTGCACATTGCATTTTTGTAAAATAAACAATTTTATTTATATCCATTTTTATAATTATTTTTATTACTAAATTGAAATAAAATTTTTAATTAATTAAAATGAAATGATTTGATATATTAATAATAGAATTAATAAAGTTAGTTTTTTATATATTACTAAGCATATTCATCAATTAAAAAAAATTAATAAAATTATAAATCATTTTCAATTATGAAATTAATTAATTCAATATTATAGTTTTGTAAGATGAATAAAATTATTGATTAAAAAAAATTCAAAAAATAAATTCAAAATCAAATTTTTTAAATAAATAAAATATATATCATACTAAATATTCTAATCATCGTTAGAAATGGAAAATTTCCCATACCAAGAAAATATCGTAATACAAATAAATTGACACTTGATTATATAATACTTGTTATTTTTAAGCATTTTTTAGATTTAAAAATTTTTTTCAATTTATTTAACTATTGCAAAATTAATTAATAATTTGTAATTTTGATCATTGTTTAATTCAATTTTCAAATTTATCAATTAATAAAAAATAAAATTTTAAAACTTGTTTTTTTTATATTTTTATTTTATATTTTCATAACATATTTATAAAATGAATAAACTTTAGAAAGTGATTCTGAAACACTAACAATAACTTATGAACAAAGCACTTAAAAAATCAATATTAAAAAAATACAAATTTTTTACAAATAATATTTTTCAATTTTGTTGATTATTAAAAAAATAAAATTAAATAATCAAATTAAATTCTTATTTATTATCTCATAAACAGTTGATTATTTCGGTAAGAAAATATAGTAATATTATATAATACAATTGGTGTTAAAAAAATACACCACTTACTTGATTACATAGTATTACCTTTATTATCTAAACAATTATTAAAAATTTATATTTTTATGAAATTATCTAAACAATTATTAAAAATTTATATTTTTATGAACAACAATAAATCTTAATAAAAAAAATTCATATTAATATACATTTTTTATTTTGTAAGAGCAAATACCTCTTGAGAGATATTTTTTTTTTCACAATTTACTTTGTCATTTTTATATCAAAAATAAAAAATTTATTTATGTCAATGAGCTTTTATTAAAAAATTTTTATCAAAGAAACAAAATGAAATAAAAAAGTGATTGTCAAAGGAATAAATTTATCATCTGCAGCAATTTGACACTGATAAAAAATTTTTAAATGATGAAAATAAAAAAAAAATAAAATTAATTCATTTCTCAAAAATAATAAAAACGATCATCTAAGGAACAAATTGATTATTTACAAAGTGTATCTCATAACTTTTAACCTTGATGTAGCAGTTTGACACGATGGTTATAAACCACTTGAATCAAAAAAATTTGTGAAAAAAATAAATAATTATTTTTATACTTTTATTTATCAAAAGTGAAAAATACAAAAAATTAATAAAAAACTCAAAGATCATTTTCTTTTTTCTCAAAAAGGAGCAATTTTCCTCAAAAAACTCCAAATAAATTTATTATTTATATTAAATATTCAATTCCTACTGTCTTTGGGTATGGCAAATTCTTTATTTAACAATTGCAATGGATTATGAATTAATTAATTTAGAAATCTTATATTATTCGAATAATATAAAAATGCTATTATTGAAAAATTAACTTCAATTCTTTTTAATTATTATTAATTAACTACTTTAAAATTGTATTTAATTGAAATTTTGAATGGATGTTGTTGAACTTAGGGATTCAAAGAGAAATTGCGTCACAGGTCACTAAATTAACAATTGCCAGGTATTAAAATATTACAAGATATTTTCGTAGTATTTAAGTATTTATATTATTTATTATTTATCCCACAAAATATAATTGCCTCCTCATACATTTATATTTAAAGAAAAGGAATTATCCCCACAGAAAATTTTTTTATACTCTAATATAATATACTTTGTTTTATACTTTATGTGTTATTGTTTAGGTAAATAAAAAATAAAATTAATAAACTGATAATATTAAGTTATAAAAAAATTCAAAAACAAAATATATGAAATAAAAATATCGGAAATAATAAATTTTTAAAAATACATACGTAAATAAATAGAAAATAATAAAAAAAAAGAAATAGAATTAACGTTTGAGGGGTCTACCAGTTATGGAATAGCATTAATGATATTATGTTTATTGATTTAATGAAATTACTTTTCAATATATAATATAATAAAGAAGAATAATCGTAATATGTACATACAATCAATCTTTGCTCCAAATATGAAGTGCGTGACAATGTAAGAGAGATTATCGTTATTTCAAAATCGAAAATTAGAATGCTTGTAACGTCCGATTTTTAGGTAGTTAACTGTGATGATTATCTAATACACAAAGGAAACAACTTCATGGAAATAATCTCAAGTAGTACGTGGTTAATTTATACTTAGATCAGTTTAAATTATTGCAAATATTGATAAGATGCTCTTAAATCTGAATAATAATTAGATAATTATTTTACTCTAATTAATTCATCAATTCAAGTGAAAAAATGTAATATCATTTCGATATTGTTGAAAAAACAATGATATCGGCAAATTATCACACGGTTCCTAATTGGTCACCCGTGATTATTTTTATTGATATTTTCATGGGTTGATATTTTCACGGGTTGATATTTCACGGGCAATTTGTAACTATATACTTTATTAATCATTTAATAGATTTACATTATTTGTTAAAACTATTGCTTTTGAATATTAAAGGTTACATTAGAGAAAGTACAATTATTAAATATAGGTGTTCGAGAAGAATTATTATCTACAGAATTAGGGGAGATTTCTTGTAAGGGATATTTTAATGGTTTTTGGAGTTATCAGTAATATTTAAAGTATTTATTGTGAAAGATTTTTGTTCTTCATTAATTTTTTTGTAGCTCAACACTTTTGTGGTAGCAGTTTTACGACCCGAATTATTGGAAAGAACATCAAAAGAAATATATCTCGCGTGAATTTACTTACTTTATTTTTTCCTATATGATTTGATCTATACCATATACTGGTCGCTAGCCAATTGGAATTAGGTTGTAAATAAATAATCGACCTCGACCTCTTGTTTTACATCTTTTTGAAAATTTTTATCTGAAACCTGATGCTCATTTAATGAAGTCAAATCAGATTTAAAAGTCAAAGAATTGGACTTCTTTTTATCCATAAAGAAATAAAAAAAAGAAAAACTATAAAAGATTTTCATTATTTTTTTTATTTAATATATTGATCAATCAAAAGTTTACTGAGTTTGCTAAAAGTCTTTTCACGCCATGAAAATAGTTTAAAAAATCAAAAGAAATCACGGGTGTTAGGTCCCGTGAGATAAATTATAACCGGGTATATCTTAATTTTCACAGCAAAGCCGTGAAAATAAATGATATCCCCGATTTCCCGTGAAATAACTATTACGTATTACATCAGAAAATTCAATGGGATTCAATCTTACGTAATATTACGGCTTATTAAATTTCTTGATGTAAGATGATAATGGTTTAATTTTAAATGATTACATACTGGTCTACTTTAATTTAAATAAACTATAATCAATAATTCCCTTGATAAAATAAAATAGGTTATTGTTAATTTTAGAGAAATAAGTGGAATAATAAATTCCTAACAAAATTGAAAGTTAATTAATTTGAATTTCATTTTCTTATATAGCGTGGTGACAACTTAAATTCAGTAGTAAATGTCTTTTCTTTTAGAATATGATGCGCTTGACTTATTCGTTTTTTAGCTTCATTATGAAATGTCGAATGAAAATACGCAAGTATTATAGAAATAACGAAATAAAATTCTCTTGCTAAATCCGATAATTTTACTCTTTAATTGTTTCATGTCTATCTAATCTTCAATTCCAGTTTTTCAGATGGATCATTAACTATAAAACTTAAAATATGTTTATTAGTATTGGCTAATTTTTTATTCTATTAATTAACACAAAGTGAATTTAGTGTGAAAACTATCCTTTAAAAAATTTTAGATTCTATCAATTTTTATTTCCTAAATTTTAAATGCCATGTTATTTAATGCTTATTCAGAAAACTAATGAAAAACAAAATGAAAAATAAAATAAAAAATAATAATTATATTTCCACCTTGCTAAATAAATAAAAATCATAATTCTTTTAATACATGTCATGTTAGAAATATTAATTCCACAGTGATCCGGAATAATATTCATGTCAATTAAATAGACCTGTAAAACAAATAAATTTCTTTTGTATTAGAAATTTGTAATTATGAAATATTAAAGCAAAATTTAAATAAATAAAAATAAATACTCGGATAATAATTTTCAACTTAAGAATATGCATGTTCTAAATTTGTGAGTGAAATTTATATACTTTTTAATCTCTTTAATTTTATGATTTTTGAAACGTTCTCACCATATTGAAAATCAATTAATTCTAAATAATTATAATTGAAAAAATTAAAATAAAAGGAGATAACACACATTCCTATTCTAGACTTTTTGAATGATTACTTTCACAATTTTCTTTATATTGATCAAATCGATGTATATGCGTGCAAAAAGCTAGATACTAAATAAAATAAATGATTCTTACCTAAAAATGAGGAAACTCAAACCACCAGCTAAAAAAAAACCAAAATCCACCAGACTCAACCCTGTCACCGCTCAGACGCGAGTCAAGAAAACTAAAAACTAAAAATGAAAAGAATGAATGAATGATTGGTATTGGAATTCATCAATAATATACATACAAACAGAAGAAAAGAATAAATATTTCTTACCTAAAAAAATATATCTTAACGCAAAAACCAGAAAATAATAAAAGATTATATTAAAAAAAGAAAGAAAGGAAAGAAAATGGTTAGCATAAAAAAAGTGGTTTGTATAAAGATGAAAATCGAACTAATTTACCTAGCCCAAACCACGAAAGCCGCTCACAGATGGACCAAGAAATCTGACTATCAAAAAACTATCTATAAAAAGAAATAATGATAATTATCATTCGCGATGCTATACAATAGACAATGAAATTAAAAATTTCTTACCTTAAGAAAATCTATACTAAAGAAATACTATCTGTAAAAAAAAAGAATGATTAGTGATAGTATTTATCATGGCATGGCAGACGAAAAAAAAATAAAACACAAATTTTACTCACCTAAAAAATCTAAGCTAAGAAATCTATCCTAATAATTTCTAAACAAAAGAAATTTAATTAAATTTCAACAAAATAAAGTTTATATTATCCTATCACCATCGGCTTCAATCAGCAATTCCATCAACAATGAAATTCGATCTGGAACAGATAGATGAATGCAAAGATAGATTATTATAATATTTGCAAAAAAAATAAAAAAAAAAAGTTTAAGTCAAACAAATAAAAAAATACTGGAGAAAATTATTTCGAGAAATATACATGCTGCTAAAAGGAAATGATACAAACAAAATTATTTCGTTAAAAAAAAAGAGACAAGCAATTAGCAGTTCACTTACATAATAAAAATTATCTGCCGTTTCGGTGATAAGCTACATTAATTAAAAAAGAAATCCTTATTATAGATAAATAAATTAAATATTTATAAAATAGAAATCGGTAGTATTAGTAAAAGAGAATCGTTAGTAAAATAATTAGTAAAATGTTTAAAAATGTTGAAATAAAATTGTGTAATAGAAATCAGAAAAAGAAAATCGGTAGGCAACAATAATAGAGAATTTTTCGTTAGTAGAAATAAAATATAAATAAAATCCTTAGAAAAAAAATGTAGAAATATCAGTAGTAATCGTCATTAAAAAGAAACAAATATCTTAGAATAAATCAAAGTAAGGAGAAGTTATAATAAATCGAAAAATTATTAGTAAAATAGTGATATGATAAAGAATCGTTAATAAAATATGGATCGTCAGCAGAATCAGAGTTGTTATTTGTAGAAAATATTAAAATATAAAATGTAATACAAAAAGATTGCAGTTAGTATTTTAATCTAAAATGTTCACTATTGCGGTAATTTTAACTTTTAAAATATTAACAGTTCATACCATTCCTTTATCTTGATAGGTAACGTATAAAAACTTGAATCGACAGATCCAACCATTATGTAACTTTCTTGCCTCAAATTCCGTGACCTTGAAAGAATATTCGAGTTTGGGTATTGGGTGGATGCACGCGGAACCTTAAAAAATATTATATATAAGAGAGAACTATTTAAAATAGTTGCCATTGAAGATTTCCTATCCATGAATTTACTACCACGATGATCACTCCTTGCTCGATTTTTTTGGACGAGTATATCGGCTGTCTTGCTTCTCAAACATTATGTGTCCCTATTTTAAATAGAAATTATATTATTTCGATATTAATAAAAAAAAAGTAATCTTTTTTATGAATTTATAAATTTAATTTAATTTTTTTATCATACCTCAATTACTTTACAAACTTCAATATTAATTATAAGTCCTAGCGAAGTAATCAGCAGCACCGATAGTATTATCTTCAAATTTTGTCTTGTTTACTGATATTTCAGTAATTTAATTAATCTTGAAACAACATCCAGAAGCGGCCTTTCCTTGAAATAATCTTCCTCTTTGGAAGTTTGATGACCAGTAATTCAATAATCGTAATTTTTCTTTTATGTAAAATTAAATATAAACTATTCCTCGCATCTTCATTGAATATAAGAAAAAATAAAGAACAAATTCAAATACCTTTTCCGTGGAGAATGGATTGATAATATCCTTGTCATAAAAATTAGCATTGTATCTTGGGACATAATTAATATCTAGTTTTTTTAAAAAAAAAAAAAGTTTAAATTAACGAAATTAACTCAAATTTAATAGATTCAATTACCTTTTAAATATAACTTGTATTGTAATTATATATTTCTCCCGGAAAAATTTCCCTTTTTATTTCTATTATTTAAAAAGAATAAAATAAAGATTTAATATTTTCTCTTAACAAATATTGAAAGATTTATATTTGAACATGTTCATTCTTAACTTACTTTCTTCTGACTTTTACTTTTGATCTCTGTTTCTAATTTCTACTGAGAAGGTGCACATCGAATACATGCATGTAAACAACTTCTTTCTGTTCCAAGTCTCTTCCAATGTCTAAGCTTATTGAAGTATCTAAATCCTGATTATCCATAAGATCTTTAGCTGCTTCACATAATTGCAATACTTCAGCAATCTTCTTGTTACAATTTATGATCTTTGTTATATTTCTGATTGATAAATAAATAAATATAATATAAACAACAACTTTTCTAACCTTTTTCTATTCAAATTCTTTAGAGAAATCGTAAAAATTAAATCTGAAAATCCATCTTTATGCTGTCAAGAACTTTTGATAGTTTGAATATATTTATATTCCCCTAATTTGATACATGCCATTTGTGGACTAATTGTGCGAAAATTCATTGTAGTTAAAGAAGTCACCTATAAATGTAGACAGTAATTATTAATAATAAAATTAAAAAAATTAAGTAAAAAAATAAAGAAATATATACTTAACTCCTTTGAACATTTTCCTATTCTCTGTTATATAAATTCAAATAACTTAAAAAAAAAAAGAATTTAAAAATTTTTTAAGCTTCCTTGTAGGAATCGAACCTACTGGGAAAAGAAATCCCAAACCATTAGGAAGTTTTGGTAACCCAGAAACTAGAAATTGTAAAATAACTTGGTAAAAACTGGGGCAGTTACTTGAGAAATGGTAATAACTAACAAAAACCCTTTTTGATAACCCAGAAACTAGAAATCCAGAGATAACTTGGTAAAAACTGGGTTAGTTACTTGAGAAATGGTAATAACTAATAAAAAACCCTTTTTGATAACCCAGAAACTAGAAATCCAAAGATAACTTGGTAAAAACTGGGTTAGTTACTTGAGAAACGGTAATAACTAATAAAAAACCCTTTTTGATCACCCAGAAACTAGAAATCCGAAGATAACTTAGTAAAAACTGGGTTAGTTACTTGAGAAACGCTAATAAC
>PQFF01000102.1:1366815-1392815 GCA_003547095.1 Diversispora epigaea | reverse complement strand
GTAAAAACTGGGTTAGTTACTTGAGAAACGGTAATAACTAATAAAAAACCCTTTTTGATAACCCAGAAACTAGAAATCCAAAGATAACTTAGTAAAAACTGGGTTAGTTACTTGAGAAATGGTAATAACTAAAAAAAACCCTTTTTGATAACCCAGAAACTAGAAATCCAAAGATAACTTGGTAAAAACTGGGTTAAGAAATTAAAAACTAAAAATAAAAAGAATAAATGATTAGTATTATTATTCATAATAAAAATATATACATGTAAACAAAGAAAAAATAAAGATTTCTTACCTAAAAAAATATATCATGACACAAAAACCAAAAAGAAGATTAGTATAATAAAAAGAAGAAAAAGTTAGTATAAATAAAGAAGAAAGGTTAAAAAAAAAGAAAGAACAAAAAAGAAAATCAAACCAATCTACCTAGTAAACCGCCCACAGATGGGCCAAAAAATCTAATTATTAAAAAACAATATGTAAAAAGAAATAATAATAATTAGTATTCTATGATGGCGTACAAACCAATGAAGAAGAAATAAAAATTTTCTTACCCTAAAAAAAATCTTAACTAAAGAAAAACTATTATGTAAACGAAAAATGATTAGTATTAGTATTTATTGATGACAAAAAAGATGATAAGAAATAAAATTTTTACTTATCTAAAAAAATCTAAACTAAAGAAATCTATTCTAATAAATTCTAAACTAAAGAAATCTTCTAATTAAAAATAAAATTAGCATCTCTCAATTATGAGTACGCATATACATCAATTCCATCAACTTCCTCGATTCATCAATTCTATTAATCATCAATGCCAGTACCAATGAAATTCAATCTAAAATAGATAGATGAACGCAAGAATAGATTATTATAAATATTTGAAAAACATTAATAAAAAATTAAATAAAATAAATATCAAAATACCAGAGAAATTATTTCGGAAGCATTCAACATTCTACAAGAAAGATACAACGCTCCAAAAAGGAAGTAATGGAATTAATACAAAACAAAAGTAGTAGTTAGTAAATTACTTCGCTAAAAATTTGAAAAAAAGGGACAAGCAATTACAAGTTCACTTACATAATCAAAATTATCCGCTTTGTTGACAAGCTAAAAAATAAATTTCTATTAAAATGAGTTGCATGTATTCTATTAATACATAATTGTAGCGAAAATAAAGTTAATAATACCAATAATCAATAATAATCATTAAGAAAGAATTATATAAAAAGGAAACACACCTTCCTATCTTAGACTTTCTAAATGATTCCTTCCACAATTTTTCTTATTTTGATCAAATCAATGCACATGCGTAAAAAGTAAGAAATTAAATAATATAAAAAATTCTTACCTAAAAATAAAAAAAACTCAAACCACCAGCCAAAACCCAAAATCCACCGGACTCAACCCTGTCACCGCCCAGGCGCGAGTCAAGAAACTAAAAACCAAAAATAAAAGAATAAATGATTAGTATTAATCTTAATAATAATACTGTATAATGCACAAAAGAAAAAATAAAGATTTCTTACTTAAAAAAATATATCTTGACGCACAAACCAAAAATAATAAAAAAGAAAGAATGGTTAGTAAAAAAAAAAAGAAGAAAGGTTAGTATTAAAAAAAAGAAGAAAGGTTAGTATAAAAAAGAAAATCGAACCAATCCACCTAGCCCAAACCATGTACGCCGCCCATAGATGGACCAAGAAATCTAATTATTAAAAACTATCTGCAAAACGAAATAATAATAATTAGTATTCCGTTATGGCATCCAAATAAACAAAGAAGNTTTCTTATTTTGATCAAATCAATGCACATGCGTAAAAAGTAAGAAATTAAATAATATAAAAAATTCTTACCTAAAAATAAAAAAAACTCAAACCACCAGCCAAAACCCAAAATCCACCGGACTCAACCCTGTCACCGCCCAGGCGCGAGTCAAGAAACTAAAAACCAAAAATAAAAGAATAAATGATTAGTATTAATCTTAATAATAATACTGTATAATGCACAAAAGAAAAAATAAAGATTTCTTACTTAAAAAAATATATCTTGACGCACAAACCAAAAATAATAAAAAAGAAAGAATGGTTAGTAAAAAAAAAAAGAAGAAAGGTTAGTATTAAAAAAAAGAAGAAAGGTTAGTATAAAAAAGAAAATCGAACCAATCCACCTAGCCCAAACCATGTACGCCGCCCATAGATGGACCAAGAAATCTAATTATTAAAAACTATCTGCAAAACGAAATAATAATAATTAGTATTCCGTTATGGCATCCAAATAAACAAAGAAGAAATAAAAATTTTCTTACCCTAAAAAAATCTAAACTATAGAAAAACTATCCTGTGGAATGGAGAATGATTATTATTAATATTCGTCAATGTGTTGCAAATAAAAAAGAAATTAAAGAAAAAATAAAAATAAAATTTCACTCACCTAAAAAATCTAAACTAAAGAAATCTATTCTAATAAAATCTAAACTAAAGAAGTCTAAAACTTTTTGTAAAATAAAAAGTTTATGATTAGCATCCTTCATTTATTAATTGCACAAACGCATGTACATTGATTCGACTTCTTTGATTCATCAATTCTATCAATTTGATCCATCGCCCACAAAATGAAATTCAATCTAGGATAGATAAATGAATACGGGAATAGATTATTATTAATAATTCAAAAAAATTAAAAGATAAGACGTTGCAAACCAAATAAAATTAATACATAAAAATTATTTTGGCGATCAAAAAGAATTCTACTAGCTACAAAAAGAAATGGTGCTACCAAAGGGATCGATGCAAGCCAAAATTAATAATAAAAACAAAAGTTAGTGAACACTTTCAGAAGCCTTGCTGAAAACAAAAAAGTAACAAGCAGATAGTAATTTGTTTACGCGTAGAATATCTATGCAAGCTTCGCTGACAAGCTAAACAAGCCAAAATACGACTCAAGTGGTGAAGCAACAAAACAAGGAAATAAACCTCATGAAGAATACCCTCTAACTTTTGAATTATAATGATATCGTTCACTTCTCGCGTAATCTTTTCTATTTACTTTTCTTGGATGAACCACTACTGAGATATGAACATGTTCTTTAAAATTTTGGTTGTCGACAAAAAGTTTTTTGAAAAAAAATGAGTGAAAAATGAGTGAAAGAAAGATGAAAAAATTTTTTACACGATAAACAATAATTATTGGTCACATCAGGTGAGCATTGCAGATACACAAAAATGACTTATTAATTACATCATCATATTGATATACATATACATATTATAATATTAATTACGTATATCAAATAAATGAATTGAGACATTATATTCTAAATTCATTTTTATTTTATTACTATATTTTCAATTCATTTTAATAATTACTCTATTATTTTTAATCAGTTTTTTTTAATTATATTTTACATGACAAATGGTTTGTACTATATGCAATATTAATATGGCTTCGAAGTATTTTAAATATAAGTCTTGTGTTGTGTTACATGGAATTCTTAATTTTCTCTGGTGGTCTATAGTGTTAATGATATGTTTATAGCAAAGTTAATATTTAAGGCACTTGAATGCTATCTTCATAATTCTTGGTATTAGAATATTTAGAATATTTCGTTAGAATGATATTGATTAAAGAAAATATAAAAAAAATGTTCTATTTATGTGCCTCATTATCAAACGATATTGGTACATTATAAGCTCAAATGTGTATACAAAAATTGGGTTTGTTTTTATTCAATTTATTAAGATATAAAATTCCAAGTTTAACAATATTTTGAAGTTCGAAATTAACCCGAAATAAAATTAATTTGGTTATAAAGATAAATAATCACCATCCTTATATAAAAAATTAAAATATTTTAGTTATTAAAAAGGGATCCGATAATCACATCGGCTAGAACAAGGGATTTTTTATATTTTTTTTTAGTAATTTCATTCTGAATAATTTTATTTTTCAGAAAATATGTCCAAATATTTATTATTAATATTTTGATTATTTATTTAAAGTACATAAATTAATAAAAATTAATGATTTTAACAAAATTTTAATTATCTCTATATATGAAATCAAGGTGGATATTTTTTCCAAATTTTGTTTATATTATAATAAAACATATTAATAAGAGAAAGTAACGGACAGAAGAAAGTTTGCTTTTGCCACCAAATATATCCAAAGTTTTTTGAATCACAGCAATTATATTCCGAACATTATTACTCTACTTTTATTTAATTGTTGAGCAGTTGAATCGCCCACCCGCTGTATAAATATATAATGAGATTCAATATTATGTACCAAATCTTTGCGTATATTATTCGGTGTACCTAACAAACCATAAAAAGGACCAAATCATATTACAATTCTTTGATTTATTTCAATATATCCTCTTAATGTTGGCATTTAAAAACATCATCATCTCCTCCTTTTCTTTTTCTTGCAACATTAATGAGTATCCAGATTCATTAGTATTTATATAAACTCTTCTCCCAATTTGAAAATGGTATTATTGCATCTTTTTCTATAATAATTGCATCAAGAATAAGAACGAGATCATCAGCATTAAAAGTTATAGTATATGGTTGCTTTGTTTTAATAAGGTTATAAAAATTACTTGGAAGTCTATTAAGTTTAGCACTGAAATGTTGGCTTTCAACCTTAAAACAGGTTGGAGTTTTTTAAATACAGTAGCTGAAGAACTTTAATTCTTTATGGTTTTAACCTAAGGCCTGTATTTTGAAGCCTAATGAAGGTGGATGAAAAAAAAAATATCGATTTTAAATAGGTTGTAACATTTATTTTCAATAAATAAACCGTATGCAAGGCCTCACTTCAGTTATTTAACAAGTTCATATAAAGTTTATTAACAAAAAATTAACTGTGGATTAACAAAGTAATCAACAAATATTAGAAATGTTATTTCATTTATTTATTGCAAATAAAAAAAAAGAGCATTTTTTATTGTACCTAATTTTAATTTATTTAGTTTTTTTGTACGTAGATACTTTGTTTTTTTACACGAATATTTTCGAAGGACAAAAGTACGTACATATATTTGAATGAACGTTACAAAAGCATCCACAAATTATACGTTATAACTCAACCAATTTAATATAGCTGATAAAGTAACTTTATTTAATATAAGGATAAAAATATTTAATTTAAAAAATAATTTCATAAAAAAAAAATATTTAATATCAAATAATAAAATAATAAAATAAATAAAACAAATATAATAAGAAATAAATTTATTTATGAGACTGTGAGCTGAAATTTGAAGGACCAACGATTCCAAATTCTTGGTCGCCTAAAATTTTTTAAAAAAAATAAAAAAAGAAATTATTGTTCCAATTTCTATAAAATTTCAGAAATAAATATCATTAAAAACCAAAAATAATTAATTTTACCTTCCGAAATTTCAAAACTATTTTGTTTTAGAATCAAATACTAAGCATGTAAATGTGAAATTATTTTAATATGAATTAAATAGTATTTCGTCTGAAAAAAAATTTCGAGTTGACTTACCTAGTTGTTCTTCTATAAAATGAATAATGATTAAAAATAAATTGTAAATAATTAATAAATCAATAAAAAATAAAATCCAAAAGAAAAGAAGATAAGATAAAATATGTTTACCATCAGTAGCATTTCTAGGTTTAATTGGGAGGTTAAATGAATACACTTTACTATCTGGTATTCTATATATTATGCTTTTTGTATTTTTACTTAATTGTGTATTTATAATTACTTGATTATTTTTAATCAACTCTTGTTGTTTATCCATTTCATCGTAAAATAATTTTATTAATGATTTTATTGATATGCAAATCGCATTTATATCAGGTCTATTTTTAGGAAAAGCATCCCAACATTGTTTCATTAAAGTTGCATATTCACGCGGAATATCTTCACAATTCTTTGGTCGACGTCCATTGACTATATCAAGAGTTAAATCCAAATCATGTTCACAGTCATATGGAGTTTCACCTGTTATTACTTCCCACATTAATATTCCCATGCTATATATATCTGATTTTTTCGTATAAATTTCACCACAATGAACTTCCGGAGCAATGTATGGGAGATTCCCATAAATACTATTTGGTGGTTTGTCAACTGGACCACTCAATCCTAAATCACTAATACGCCATTCATTAGTTCGTATGGAACATAATATATTTCCTGAGTGCAAATCTCTATGTATTATATTTTGGATATGAATATTTGCTAAACTTAATGCTATTTCGTAAATAATATCATATTTTTGTAACAATGTAAGTGAGTGAAATTTCTCTTTTAAAAAATGTCTTAAATCATTATCATAATATTTTAAAACCAACATATAATCTTGGGTGATTGGATCTTTAGTTAGTCCATAACATAAAGCAAGATATGAAAAAGAATTATCAAGTGTAAAACTTAATGTCACCTGCCAATTTTTAAATCATATGATTAATATTCCAAAATATTAAACAGAAATTAAGAAATGTAATAATAATAATAATTTAACTTACTTCATGGAACCAATGCACATTATTACTATTTGAGTTATTCAATCTTTTCAAAACAATCTTTTCTCTTCTACATCTTTCCAATATTTGTTTTTCGGAATTCCAATTAAAATAGGATCCACCTAACCAAGTTGCTGTATAAATGGTAGCACATCCCCCTTCTGCCAAAAATTCAATATTCCTAATTTGATCATATTCAATCCATTCAATTACACAATAAGGTGCTATGATTTTTTGCTGACGTTCTTGAATTAATTTATCAATTTCATTATTTCCAGATGTCCAATTCACAAAATCATTTTTTAAATATTCACGAATACAAAATTCACAGTATTGGATTGCTTGATGCCATTTTTGACAATTGCTGCATTTTTGTTTTTCTACTACATTATCCTCAACTCTTATTGCATCATATACTCTCCGTAATTCATAAAATAAAAAACTTTTTTCATTTTCGGTGAGAGATGAATCATTTTTAATCATATTTTTTCGATATTCTTCTTGCTCGGTAATTGTTTTATGAATTTTGGAATCTAAAGAATAATATGTTGCATCCCAAACGCCATTTAATTTCTCATTCCATTTCATTTTTTGAGTGTTCATTTCCTATTTCGTTTAAAGTTAATATAATTTAAATGAATAAATGAATAAATAATCAATTAATATATAATTTATTGTTTATTAATTTATTTAAAATATTAAATTACCGTGGGTTCTGTTTTTAATAATCGTTAATAGATAAGGTTTATTACTTTAGTTATTTATGAAATATTACCACATAATTTCTCAATGAATTTTGTGTGACTAATTAAATACACGGATACTTTCACTAAAGTCCGAACAAATTTACTATTCTGGTTTTTCAAACGTAAATTTGGTTGTCAATTCTAGGAATAGCATTTTGCATATTTTGTGTAATGAACACCAGTGATTTTCAACAAATAAAAATAAAACACATGATTTAATATGGGTAACAATGTTTTCACATGATATCACCTTAATGCATGGGTACGTCCATGTGTAACACCTTTCGAATATCGATTTTTATTAAATATCCTAGGACATGTCGCCCAATGCGACAAAAGACAAACTTCTTAAAAAAATCTATCAATTGTTATAAATATTATTTTAAAATATTAAATAAATTTATGTGAGCACTTTTCTAAAAATAATGATTATACAATAACAATAATGATAATTATAAAAGATTAGCATAAAATTTTTTCTGTACCACACATCACATTTATTTAACCTGACATGATCATATGGTTTACTCACTTCTTCTTTTGATTATTATTCATTGACATCATAACCAATCACCAGAATTTTAATATGTACACTAAAGAACATTATATTAAAAAGTTCGGAACTTGGTCAAGTGGGAATACTAACATTGATAAGATTATCCAAGAATCTCAAATAAATAATCCTGTATACAATCTGCAATGGATACCTTATGAAAATTTTCATGATACCAAACACATTGCTGATAATGAATATTACGCTTTGCATTCGGCCATATTAAGAAATGATATGATAGACGAACGGGAGTGGAAATGTGAAGTTGCTTTGAAGGAATTAAAGGATTATAAATATGATATTTTGGAATTTATTAAAGCGGTATGTTCCTTTATACTTAGATTACCTTCCTCAATTACAAACAATTATAACTTTAATTACAGAAAAATATATCAAGTGTTATTTATTTGCGTATTTTTTTATATTATATTTCAGATTAAGAATATAATGATTAGTTTATTTAATTCTTCTTGCTTCACTAAATTTTTTGGAATTTCAAAAAATCCTTCCATGCAAAACTTCATTATTGTTATGGAATCATTCAATGATACCAAGTATAGTTTTTTATCTGATATCTTTCTAAAAATTGGGTGGGAGTCAAAAAGAGAATTATTACATCAAATAATAGAAAGTCTTAATATTTTATATGAAAATAATTTAGTTCATTGTGATTTATATAGTAGAAATATTTTAATGAAAAATCGTGCATATTTATTAGATGTAAAAATAGATCCTGGTTTATGTATATTAGATAATGATTTAATTTTGAACTCTGATAACAAAAAAAATAATGTTTATGGTTCAATTCCGTATATTCCACTGGAAGTATTAAGAGAAAATGAATTTACAAAGGAGGGTGATATTTATAGCTCTGGCAGAATCATGTATGAAGTTGCTACTGGAGACCAACCATTTTCTAACCAAGCACATGATATGTATTTGATGATTGATATATTGAGGGTGTACAAATTCCATGGGATTTCGAAATGTTGCAAAGGTCACAGGAGATGACATTAAGATGACAGTGTAACTGGATGAGTGTGTTACCATCTAGATGACAGATTATTCATCTTTGTACAGAGTATTTCATTCTTGTGTGTCATCTTTAAATAGAAAAGAACGTGTTTAGACGCGACAACGCAGGATAAAGGAAAAATAAGTTTGAAAGTGTATAAAATAGCCTGGTAATTTAGGATGTGAAAAGGGATTGGCTCATTTTACAATTTTTATAATTTTAATTTCTTTTGACATAGTCTGAATAATTACAAAAATCTTTTACTTAATCTGTAATAATAAAATTAATAATCTTTTGGTACTTTTGGTATACATTTTATAATAAAATCAAATAATAAAGATAGAAACATATTGTTTTGATTTAGCAGCAGAGATAAGACACGCCAAAGCAGTGATATATTTTTGTTGTTATATCGTTACAATAAATTTAAAAGTTTCGATATACACAGTAATAATTTGATACATTTTAATATTTTTATTTTGTGATAATGGTAATATTGGTAAGAAACAGTTAACAGCCTGTAATACCTCTATTAGCATCAGGAAATTTTTTACATCAGAGGTTATTGTAATAATTTCGTTTTCAAAGGTTATTGAAGGTTATTGGACCAATAACCTTTACAAATATTACGTTTATTATGATAAAGTGAAGGTTATTGAAGGTTATCGATATCAATAACCTCCAGAGTATTATGTTTTATTAATAAAAATAAAGGTTTTTGGTATCAATAATCTTCATAAATATTACGTTTATGTTGGAGATATTCGAAGGTTATTGGAGTGAAGGACTTTGAAGGCTTACATTTAAAAAAATTTACTGATGCTACCAATTTTGTAATTTCTTGAATAAAGTTACTGAATAAAGTCTGAAGCTAAAATTCAGAAGTTTGTATAGTGAGCTGTAAAAAGATACTTTTACTCCACTTACTCACGTACCTTCAGATCACGCCAGTGTGTGTAGCTGTTTAAAGAATATCTGTAATATTTAACCGGTGTAATCAGGTTGTAACCTGACTGGGATAGCATAAACCTGCATAATTAGGTAGAGACCTAACAGGAATAGACGAAAAGGGTGTAATGAGAGTTCGATTTAGTGGGACTGATTGATGTAACTTTACTTTTTGATCTGGGCAGACCGCCACACATTTTGGTACCTCCTGTGAGGTTTGGCATAAAGTATTCTTAAGAAAAGTAGTGTTTCACAAATTTATGAAAATTTTGATAAATATAGTTAGAGTTTATATTGTTTGAGATATCCCCATTAAAATCCAAAAGATTGTTCCTGCCAAAAGAAAGCATAACAGGATGAAATATTTCTAAAAGTGACAGAAATTTTGTTCCCAGCAAGATTTTGGAAAATAATAAGTGCAAAAACAGCTGTTAATATAATAAAGTTCCCACAAATCAAGTGAACAACAACATCTTGAAATTTGTGTAATAAGACAACAAGAATTCGTTCTTATATGAATCTCTACGAAATAATAGTCACTGTGATGAATAAAAGAATAACTAGAGGAATGAGTCGCAGTACTGAAGAAAGCGGAACCAATGCTTTGATAAAAGGATTACAAGACGCCTTTCATATCAGAAATGATGCAAAGATGCCAACGTTTGAAGGAGGAAATTGAGACCCTATGGAATAGTTGGAGGAATTTAACAGATATGCTAGAATAAATCAGTATACTAGCGAATATAAACTTCAGGTTGTTGCCGGATACTTACAAGGTTCAGCGGAACTATGGTTTAGCGAAATACAAAAAGGACAAAACCCCATTACACAATGGAGCGACAAAAACTGAGTATCATTTGAAGCTTCATTTTTAACCACTTTTAAGACCACTGCATTGATAAATCAATGGAGGTTCGAACTATCAATGAAAATACAGAAAGTAAATGAAACAGTGGAGCAGTATGCCAACGATATCAAGAAACTGATCCAGATGCATCGATGGCAAGAATAGATAGAGTGAGGACGAAAAGATCTAGTGGTTTCTAAAGTGATTGAGAAAGGATATTGCTTACCACGCGCGATCCCTTATCCTGTCCCAAGAAAATCCTTCTTTAGAAGCAGTAATCAAAATTGCGAAACAATTCAAAGAGAATGCGCAGACATACCTTGAAGCCACGGTCGGGTATAACGTTACTACCTACGTAAACCCCCAGGGATTTACGCCAAGCTGCGACCAGGACAGAAATAGAGAAGACGTAATAGAACGCATTGTACAAAAGGCACTTGCGCCAATCGTCAAAAAGTTACAGAGAATTACAGAAAGGGATGAGAGACATACACATACATTCTACAGAAGGCTGAACTATAACAACGATATTAGAGAACAGAACACATGGAACTGTAACAATAATGCCAATAACCCATTTCGCTGCTTTTTCTGTGGACAATTGGGATACATGACGAGAGTATGCCCTACGAGGCAAGGAAACCAGGAAAATTCCGCTACACTTCCGTCTCGAGAACCAGCTAGAGTGGTTCAGCCCCAAGCTAATATCGCGACGAATCAATCCGTAAACCAGATACCGATAAATGACGCAAATAACAATACATTCATGACCCAACAAGAAGAGGTCAAGCAACCTGCTGCTACCACATAGGAAACAGTACGGCATTTAAAATATTAAGCACACCTCTAGAGGGTGAGTATGCAAGCGAAACAAACCCCTCATTAAAGACCGACACAAATAATACGAATGTAGCGGAAGGTTCCAGATTTGCGAACAAGCAAATAGCCTAGTCTATTGTAAAGAGGTTACGCTCAGGAAAGGATAAAGAAGTATCTGAAGGATCATGACAAAAAAGAAAATAAAAGTATATTCTCCACAGCAACCATACATAACACAAGCTATCTCACCATATTCCATTGTCTCTAACCTACTGAACACAAAAGTTAACATTACTTTAGGACAGATTATGGCAATGCTACCTTTCTGAAATGATATACGGAAAGCTTTGGCACCCAAACGTACAAAATTAGCAAAAATCGCAAACTATACAAAAATAGAGGGAAATACATTTATGATGTGCAAGGCCTAGGTTGTAGAATGAAAAGTCGAAGTAATACTTGATAGCTGCTCTTCCATCAGTATTGTCTCAAAGAGTTTCATGGAGTCATTGGGATGAAGAGTAGAGAAGTCTTCTGAAAAAAGAATTACGGATATACACAGCGAAAAACACTCTAGTTTGGGAATTGTAACCCAAGTTCCTGTAAGAATAGGAAGTATAACTGTAGCAGTGGACATGGAAGTTATCGACGTATCCAGATACTCTCTAGTACTTGGCACTGACTGGCTAAGAAGAGCAGACCTTTTCTTTTAATTTTCTCCGAAAGGCTTTTTGAGTGCAATTATTGACTATTAACATTGCAAGTTAATGTTAAGAGATGAAAAAGGAGTGATTAGTATCCTTTGCCAGAACACCAATGAAGTATCGCCAAATAGCGACAATGAAAGTGATAGTGAAAGTGATGAGGAAAACAATGAGAACAGTGAAGACTCAGAAAAGAAACCGACGATAATGAAGCAAACTTTATAGGCCTCTCATACAATCTGCCTTAGCAAGGGACTAGTGTGAAGTATAAGATTACCTCTGAAGGGATACGCACAAATTCAGAGTACAACACTTGGGCGATCTATGATTATCTAACATACTGTTTTAATGTTATCAAAAAAAAGAAGAAGCATAAACAAGGATGATGAAGTGTTACTGGACTGAAATCATCCTGCTAGTGCGAAAAATATCTTAAAACCAGGAAGGACAAATGTGAAACGTGCGAAGAACAATTACGAGAATAGAAAGCTATCTCTATACTACCGCAGAATGAGATACAAAACATAAGTTGTAACCTGAGACTGGAGATGCTCGAAGAAAATAAGTACAAACCTTTAATTGCGAAGATTATCAGAGAGTTTCCCAATTTAGCGGCAAGTGACCTTTCTCAGTTAAGGAAGACCAGCATCTATCAACATACAATAGATGTAGAAACTGCAAAACCTATCAAGTTGCATCCCTACCAAACTTCACCCTGACACTTGAATTTCTTGAAGGAGGAAATAGAGTGCATGTTGACAAACGGATTAATCAAAAAGTTGTTTAGCTCCTGGTTTGCACCCACAGTAATTGTTAGCAAGAAAAATGGGAAGTTCAGGCTTTGCATTGATTACTGAAAGCTGTTAAGAAACCTGATGCCTACCCAGTCTCACGAATAGCGGATATGCTAGATGCTTTAGGACATTCCGCTTTCTTTTCCACTTTGGACCTAGCATTAGGGTTCTAGCAAGTGGAAGTAGTAGCGAAAGATTGCAAAAAGGCCACTTTCACTATCCCATTTGGAATATATAAGTTCTTAGTAATGCCGTTTGGACTTATCAACGCTCCCGCAATGTTCTAGAGAGTGATGGATAGAGTTTTCCATAAAGTTATGTAAAAGTTCGTACTCATATACATGGACGATATTATCATCTATTCGAAAACTCGTGAAGAACATGAAGAGTATCTAAGAGTCATTTTTATCCTTTTAAGGAATGTAGAGTTAAAGATAAATCTAGAGAAATACAACTTCTTCTGAACAAGACTAGCATTTTTAGGCCATATCATAACAATCAAAGGGATAGCTCCTGATCCGGCAAAGATTGAGAAAGTGAAGAGTTATACTGTTCCAAGAGACAAAATGAATGTCTGAGCCTTCCTGAAACTTGCGTCTTATTATAAAAGATTTGTAAAAGAATTCTTTACTGTCGCGAAACCGTAATATCACTGGTCGAAAATTTATAAAAACTACACCTATCGGGTACCAGATAGGTGTAGTATCCGTGCCTAATATCGTACACATATCGGGTACCCGATAGGTGTNGGGTTCTAGCAAGTGGAAGTAGTAGCGAAAGATTGCAAAAAGGCCACTTTCACTATCCCATTTGGAATATATAAGTTCTTAGTAATGCCGTTTGGACTTATCAACGCTCCCGCAATGTTCTAGAGAGTGATGGATAGAGTTTTCCATAAAGTTATGTAAAAGTTCGTACTCATATACATGGACGATATTATCATCTATTCGAAAACTCGTGAAGAACATGAAGAGTATCTAAGAGTCATTTTTATCCTTTTAAGGAATGTAGAGTTAAAGATAAATCTAGAGAAATACAACTTCTTCTGAACAAGACTAGCATTTTTAGGCCATATCATAACAATCAAAGGGATAGCTCCTGATCCGGCAAAGATTGAGAAAGTGAAGAGTTATACTGTTCCAAGAGACAAAATGAATGTCTGAGCCTTCCTGAAACTTGCGTCTTATTATAAAAGATTTGTAAAAGAATTCTTTACTGTCGCGAAACCGTAATATCACTGGTCGAAAATTTATAAAAACTACACCTATCGGGTACCAGATAGGTGTAGTATCCGTGCCTAATATCGTACACATATCGGGTACCCGATAGGTGTAAAAAATGTTTTTTTACACATATCGGGTACCCGATAAGTGTGAAAAATGTTTTCTCACACCTATCGGGTACCCGATATGTGTACGATATTAGGCACGGATACTACACCTATCTGGTACCCGATAAGTGTAGTTTTTATAAATTTTCGACCAGTGTATAACCTTACAAAAAGGGTGTCGTGTTCAAATGAAAATATGAACACCAATTCACGTTTAACTTGTTGAAGGGTTGTCTAACTTTGGCACCTATAATGACATACCCTGATTTCACAAAACAATTTATATTCATTACCGATACATCTAACTATGGTATTGGAGCTGTGCTTTTACAGAAAAATATAGAGAATCATAAACACCCGTTGCTTATGTTAGCTGACTGCTGTCCAGTACCGAACAAAACTATACTGTCATTGAAAGAAAGGGCCTCATTGCCATTTGGGCTGTATGACATTTTAGGCACAATTTGCATGGCTCCAAGTTTGATTTGTATACTGACAACCTAGTCCTCACATGGTTGAAGAATCGTTTGCAACTAAAAGGAAAGATTACCTGTTGGATCTTTGAACTATCTGAGTACGATTACAAAATAATTCCTAAACAAAGGTGTCTTAACGCCAACGCAGACACTTTATCCTGGATCCAGTTATACTTGCACGCAAAATTATTTTGGGGCCCCGAAATTGCGATTTCGGGGAAAAAAGTCGAAATAGTTTTTCATAGAAGACGAAATTATTTTACTTAAAACCCGAAATTTTTTGACCACCCAGATTTCTTTGATTGAAGATACACATAACTGGGTACTTTTTTTACTTCCATATATAGAATGGATTCTGCATAAATCTTAAAAAGTTGAAATACCTCAAAAATTCAAAATCAATTTTGGGAACATGTATAGATCCAGTACTAAAAATAATAGAAGTCCGGAAACTCAGATAAACAGTAGAGGACTTACAAAACCTTTCGAAATGGACACGGAAATTTACAATCAAATAACTGAGTACTTAATCAATCACACTTTTCCTCCGAACTGGACAAGTGAGCAATGACGACAATTACGGCAGCAGGCAAATCATTATATCGTACAAGACAATTTATTATTCAAATGCAATAAGGATGACAGCCCATTACAGGTAATATTGAAGAGCGACATAACAAAATTGCTACATAATATGCATAGTGTACCAAATGTGGAACATTTCAACATAAAAGCAACAATCGATAAAACAAAAAAGTAATATTTCTAGCCCACCATGGGCATAGGCGTGAAGAACTACAGTAGCTCACAAATGTACTGCAACACCTAAAATTTTGTCTTTAAAAAATTCTATATTACAAACTATTGATTTTAGAATAATAGTTCCTATACTCATTTTAATCTTTGAGATTTGAAAATTTTCTGAGAACTGTTTGATATCAAATTAATAATGCCAATTTTTTGAAAATGGGTGATCAATATGGTGAATTGTCACTTAATAAAATTTCAATTGTGAATAAAATTTTATACAGAATAGTTACAACAAAAGATCATTGAGTTGATTGTTCTTCCCAAGGGAAACAGGTATATCCAATTTTATAACAATTGAATCAGTGGTTATGGAGAAATTAACTCTTGAAAATTGAAATTTTACTAATAAAATATTTTTTTTATTTATTTTATTAGTAAAATTTCAATTTTCAAGAGTTAATTTCTCCATAACCACTGATCCAATTGTTATGAAATTTGGTATACCTGTTCTCCTTGGGAAGGACAATCAACCTTATGATCACTTTTGTTGTAACTATTCTGTATAAAATTTTATTCACAATTGAAATTTTATTAAGTGACAATTCACCATGTTGATCACCCATTTCCAAAAAAAAAGGCATTATTAATTTGATATCAAACAGTTCTCAAAAAATCTCCAAATCTCAAAGATTAAGTATAAGAACTATTATTCTAAAATCAATGGTTTGTGATATAGAATTTTTTAAAGACAAAATTTTAGATATTGCAGTATATTCGTGAGCTACTGTATATAGAATCCTGTGACACATGCCAACAACAGGTTAAACCTATGAGTAATGTTGTTAACGGTCCAGTTTGGTCCAACTTGAGACTCAAGTCAAGCCAAACTGTTAGCAAGTCAAGCTGAACCGGACCGAATTCTATCGACTTGAAATTACAAGTCAAACCAAGCTGAACTGAACCGTTCAAGTCAATGGAGCCAAATGGAATTGATAGGGTTAATAGGTTGACTGACCCCATTAGCCCCATCATTATTTTCCATCGGTTCCATCAACCCTATCGACTTTGATTATAAATCGATAAGATTGATGGGGTTGATGAGGCTGATGGTTAATCAATTAAAAATTATTATTATAATAAAATATAAAATAATAACACATGATATAGTTCAACTTTATCAGTCCCATCAGTCCCATCAGTTTCATCAACTTCAATTAGAAGTCGATGGGACTAGTGCAGGGATGATGATTTTCTGCGGTGACTAAGACCAAATTCTGTTTTTGGTTAATAAAAATTATGCGCATTAATGTGATAGCTTTTTTATACATTCTGTGCAATTATGTGACGATTTTTTACTAATTCTGTGATATTATGTGATATATTTTTTATTACAATTTTAAAATTTATCACCGTTGAAATATAACATGTTTAATTGCTTTAATGATTCGCGGGATAGATTTTGGCGGTCACTACTTAAAAGATTATTATAAGTAGAAAAGCTACGTTCTACACTACAACTAGAAATTGGAAACCAAATACAATCTAATGCTATATTTGATAAAATTGGTAATGTTGCTTGCATTTCTGTCCAATACAAATCAAGATTAATTTGATCAATTATTAAATTTTTTACCGATCCACAATAAATTGCCCATTCCCGTAATAATTCATCAGAAGGATTAAAAAGTTCCATAATTGCTGAATATCGACGAATATCACTACATGAAGTATCACCTGTTTGAATTCCTATTTTAAGAAATAAGGGATCAAAAACTCGAGAAGCACGAAACAAAGAACGTGCTGGATGTTGTGGAATGTGTACCTTAAATTTATTATATGCTGAATCAAATGCTGCTCGAAAAATAATATAAAAATCATTTGGATTATAATTATATTGTGTTATAAGAGATTGTAAATCTGATCCAAAATATTCTGCTGCCCGATTTCCTTCCAAATAAGATGTAAGTTGTTCAAGTCGTCCTTCGACAAATGGAAATACAGGTTTATTTTGTTGCTGAAAAAAATCTAAATCTTGAACAAATTCTCTTGCATAACATGCAATAAAATNTATCTCTTTCATATTCTTCATAATAAAAAGAAGGCCAATATTCAATGTGATCTTTTGTATAAAATACCATTCTAAACCATGAATTCCATCGTGTCGCATTTGGTAATGGAATTTTACAAGGATTTTCAATTCCATGCATACGAAGGTGAGTTAAATAACGTCCTTTTCTTGCTGGTGCATTTACAAATGTCTCCTTAATTTTTGCCAAAAGTGTTTTTACTAAATCAAAACTTGGAAAAATTCGCCAAGTATCACTAATAAAATAAAATATTTAGTAATAATTTTTAAATCAATTTGAACAGAATTAAAAAAAAGAAAAATATTTACCCAATGAGATTAATAATATGTGCACAACATGGTATATGAATTAATTGTGGCATTATTGGTTTTAATGCTTCACGATAACACTTTTTCATATATGATGCTGAATCGGTAAGAAATAATTTTGGCAAAGAATATGAAATATTGTAATTGGGTAAAATAGATAATAAAGTTCCACCCATTGTTGAATTATTAACTCGATTCAAAAAATCAACTGAAACAAGTTTTGTATTTTGACGAAAAGAAAAAAGAGTGTTGACAACACTTCGTGAACAATCATCTGTTGTTTCATCCATTATTATTGCAACAGATTTTTGATTAAAATAATTTTGGAGTAAAGAAAAATGTTTTTCAAAAACATGTGGTAAATATAATTGACGAAGTGTAGGAGCTTGAGGAATTGCTCCTCCTTCTTTAAGGTATTTTTTAAAAAATGGAAGCAAATGATTAATTTTTTCAAGGGGAATATTTGCAAAAGAAAAGGCTTCAATTAAGTCTTCTATAACCTCTTTTTTTGATTTAGAAGCTGTATTAATGGTGAAAATAGTTGTTTGCTTTTTTGCTTGTTCATTTCTTTCATAAATTTCTTTTTTGTTAATGTGCGCTTTTGAAAGACAGTGTCCATCAACTGTTGATTTTGTTTTCCATTCAACAGAAAGGTCGCAATAATTACAAAACATAATTCCTCCATCTTCTCTAAAAACATTAGGGTGTTCATTCATACGCGTAGATATAGAAATTTTCTTTCTTCGCGTTCGTGCCATAATTATANTAAATCAATTTGAACAGAATTAAAAAAAAGAAAAATATTTACCCAATGAGATTAATAATATGTGCACAACATGGTATATGAATTAATTGTGGCATTATTGGTTTTAATGCTTCACGATAACACTTTTTCATATATGATGCTGAATTGGTAAGAAATAATTTTGGCAAAGAATATGAAATATTGTAATTGGGTAAAATAGATAATAAAGTTCCACCCATTGTTGAATTATTAACTCGATTCAAAAAATCAACTGAAACAAGTTTTGTATTTTGACGAAAAGAAAAAAGAGTGTTGACAACACTTCGTGAACAATCATCTGTTGTTTCATCCATTATTATTGCAACAGATTTTTGATTAAAATAATTTTGGAGTAAAGAAAAATGTTTTTCAAAAACATGTGGTAAATATAATTGACGAAGTGTAGGAGCTTGAGGAATTGCTCCTCCTTCTTTAAGGTATTTTTTAAAAAATGGAAGCAAATGATTAATTTTTTCAAGGGGAATATTTGCAAAAGAAAAGGCTTCAATTAAGTCTTCTATAACCTCTTTTTTTGATTTAGAAGCTGTATTAATGGTGAAAATAGTTGTTTGCTTTTTTGCTTGTTCATTTCTTTCATAAATTTCTTTTTTGTTAATGTGCGCTTTTGAAAGACAGTGTCCATCAACTGTTGATTTTGTTTTCCATTCAACAGAAAGGTCGCAATAATTACAAAACATAATTCCTCCATCTTCTCTAAAAACATTAGGGTGTTCATTCATACGCGTAGATATAGAAATTTTCTTTCTTCGCGTTCGTGCCATAATTATACAATTATCAAAAATTTCAGATGGCTAATTTTTTATACATGATCAAAAAAAAGTCATATGATTCTGTGATATTTATTATAAAAATTCCTGATATCTCAAATTATGTGATATTCTGTGGTGACAAAAATCATTTCTATAGTTAGGTGCGTTTTATAAAAATTCTGCGGTGTTCTGTGAATTACAGAAAATCATCGTCCCTGGACTAGTGTTATGAATCGCGAATACAAAATCGTGATTAATCACTTATCAACTATATAGTCGAGTACAAATGTTGATAGACGATTAATCACGATTAATCAGCGATTATTAAAATCGTGATTAATCGTGAATAATCACGATTAATTAGCGATTATTAAAATCGTAATTAACCATAATAATCGCGATATTATAATTATAATATTTTTTCGAATTGAATAAATATTATAATTATATAATTATATTTTCGAATAATTATAATTTTTATTCGATTCGAAAAAATATTATAGTTATAGGGTATACATATTCCTCACCCAGGGTGAACCGAAATATTGCTCACCCCCTGAAATTTTTTTGAAAAACGCAAATTTTATTGGTTGATGTAAATTAATAAAATTAATAATAAGATCTTTTTTTATTTTTTTTATAATAACATAAAGTAATATATCAAAATAAAATCATCTTTTTTATCTCAAAAAAAACCTTTTGACTTATAATTTTACCATGCATGAAAATTTAGAATCTATTATTTTATCAACTACTTCACGCGTATTCATACAATGTATGTGTTAATACCTTGAATAACATTTATATAGTACGATCATAGAAAGGTTAGCAACGATGAAGACGATGACGACGATGACTAGGAGGAGAACAATAAGGAAATTCAAGTATGGATTCACGTATTTGTATTTATTAACTCACTTTATTTTATTTTTTTTACAATCAATATTATGATTTTGATTCCTCTATTTATTCGTTCATTCTTTTTCTTTTTTTGAAAATTAAAGGTTGACCATTTATTAATTTATCTGGTAAGGAAATAATGGGAATGATGATAATAAATTATTGTTTTTTTGTTTAATCCATCCGTCTATTTATCCATCCATTTATTCATCCATTTATCTATCTATTTATCTATCTATTTATCCATCCATTTATCCGTCCGTTCATCTATCCATCCGTTTATTCATCCATCCGTCCGTTTATTCATCCATCCATTCGTTTATCTGTTTATCCATCCATTCTTCTATTATTATTTACCCTTCAATCCATCCACCCATCCATTCATCCATTCGTCCATCCATTATTATTAATTTTTCCATCCATTATTATTTACCTTCGATCTTCCATCTATTATTATTTATCATTCGATCCTCCATCCATTATTATTTACTCTTCAATCTTCCATCCATTATTATTTACCCTTCGATCTTCTATCTATTATTATTTACTCTTCAAGCTTCCATCCATTATTATTTACCTTCGATCTTCCATCCATTATTATTTATCCTTTGATCTTCCATCCATTATTATTTACCCTTTAATCTTTATTCATCCATCTATCCATCTATCCATTCGTTCATTTATTCATCCATCTATCCATTCGTTTATCCATTTATTATCTGTTCATCCATTCATTTGTTTGTCTATTTATACGTTATTATTTACCCTTCGATCTTACAATGAAATGTAATTGTAGAATTAGTAATAATAAGGATCAAATATATATTTTATAATGATTAGATATAATACAAACCTGACCCCACATTATGATTTCTTTATATTATTTTAACCTTATATATTGTACTTATAATATTACATTTAAATCTTCTTCTTATTAAATGCAACAAACAAAAAGTTTATAATTTTCTTTTCAATTTTATTTAATAAAGTTATTGCAAGGAACATCTCGTAAAGTAAAAAAATATATTTTAAGTTATCGTAGAACAAGTACTACGATAATGACCATTTTCTCCACATTTACCACATTTGCGACCCATATCAGATGCCATTGTATGTTCGTTATTATTTTTATTTTTTGATTTGCTTCCAGATTGTTCGTAAGAGGATTTTAATCGTTTTATTGGTGGTCTTCCCTTCGCTTGATGTTTTAATGGATCTAAAATTTGCTGTAAATCAATTAAAATGTCATTTGTACCCGAAATAATTTGATTATCATTATTTTTTCGTTTCGCTAGGGCTTCTTGTTGTTTACTGGATTCTTCTTGAATTCGTTGGATTTCTTTTTTTTGATTATATTCCCTTATCAATTGAATTAACTCATTATCACAATCTTCAATTGCATATTGTATGGCTTTTTTTGCTTCCCCCATCAAAACACCATATTTAATTCGATCTTTTGATATCTGCTTACTATATTTCTCTGAAAGGTCATCTGAAGTATATTTTCGAACAAAAGTTGAATTAATTTGTGTAATATTATGGTTGGAATTGTTATTGCTTATTACTGTTTCATTAATTATATCTGAATTATATTCATCTTTATACCAACGGTTAGGTATTAACATTAAATGAAATAGTGCCTTTGATGATTCTACAAAAATTTTGAAAAAATGCCGACATATTATACCGTGAGTAACAAGCATATAACAAGTACAAAGATGCTCTCCATTGTTGAGCAAAATTATATATTGGTAACACTTTGGATAATTATATCGTACGACTTTCCAAATTTCCAAAATATCACCCGAATCAACAATTGCAATTAAAGATTGTAAATTAAGTTCTCTATCTTCATCTGCTTCAATAAAAATTTCTTCAGATACATTATTGTTTTCTTTTTCAAAAAATGGTTCAAAAGAATCATCATCTGATGTTGAAATTTCTGCTAATGATATTTGAAAGGCACGATAGCACACAGATTGATACATCTGCTTATGGTGTGTATCATGAATTGGTTGAGTAAGATACTTCTTTAAAAGATTATCGATATTATTGAAAAATGTTTGTATTACAAATGGTTGTGAATATTGTAACGTTGACATTTTCCAGATTGAGTAACGATTATTAATAGTTTCAAACTCAAGTCTATGTTCAAGAACTTCTTGTACTTGCAAAAGTGAAAATGAAGATTGTACTGCTTTTTGTATTAATGCATTTTCTGATTCAGCCCGTTGTGTTGATTGTGTGCCTGCAGTAAAATGCCGAGATGTAAAACATTTTACCCAGGAGTGTTTTTTATCTAATAATGTATTTATATATTTTTTTCCTGCAGCATATTTTTCTACAAAGCCTTGTAATCTTTGTTCAAATAAACTTTCACAATGAGATCTTTGAATATTTCTAAAGTCATTAAAAAATTTTTGATATAATAAACCTAAACATGAACGAAGATTTTTTGGAAGATTTAAATAAAGGTGAAATAAACATTGTATATGATATGTTTTTGGAAATACTGTAGATATAGCCGCGACCATTGCCGGATCAGCATCAGTTAACAAATGTTATTGGTGGTATTTCACATGCTTCAAGACAACATTGTAGTAGCCACTCATAAGATTCCTGTCTTTCGTCTTGTATAATTGCTTGTGCTGCTAATTTACTTCTATTATAATTATCAATTAAAATAAAAAGACTTAAAGGATAATTATATTTGTTAGTGCGTGCAGTATTGTCATGAATAATAACATCATAAAATTTAATCCATCTTTGTCGTTGTTCTGGNCCTGCAGTAAAATGCCGAGATGTAAAACATTTTACCCAGGAGTGTTTTTTATCTAATAATGTATTTATATATTTTTTTCCTGCAGCATATTTTTCTACAAAGCCTTGTAATCTTTGTTCAAATAAACTTTCACAATGAGATCTTTGAATATTTCTAAAGTCATTAAAAAATTTTTGATATAATAAACCTAAACATGAACGAAGATTTTTTGGAAGATTTAAATAAAGGTGAAATAAACATTGTATATGATATGTTTTTGGAAATACTGTAGATATAGCCGCGACCATTGCCGGATCAGCATCAGTTAACAAATGTTATTGGTGGTATTTCACATGCTTCAAGACAACATTGTAGTAGCCACTCATAAGATTCCTGTCTTTCGTCTTGTATAATTGCTTGTGCTGCTAATTTACTTCTATTATAATTATCAATTAAAATAAAAAGACTTAAAGGATAATTATATTTGTTAGTGCGTGCAGTATTGTCATGAATAATAACATCATAAAATTTAATCCATCTTTGTCGTTGTTCTGGAGACATCCAAAAAATACCAATTAATCTATTGCTAGTATCATCAATTAATGGTTTTACGAACCATTCAGGATTATTCTTTTGATATTCAAGGAGTTTCATTAATAATGATACTGCGTCACCTAGATTTAATCTATTTTCTCGTTTTATTTTTTGAATAGCATTACTAAGATCACTAGATAAAAATATTCTATCAGGGTATTTGGGTTGAAGTAAATTTCTAATCATTGTTGCATCGCAATGTCCATGTACAACATAAAATTCAATTTGTTCCATAATTTCATGAGAAAAACCTTTGTAAGCTATAGAAAATACCATTGTTTCACTAGAAAGGCTATGGTTGTGATCATTAATAAATGATGTTACAGTTGTAATTGGTGAATTTTTTCCACGCGTTACATTTATTTTCCATATACATCCATATTTTTTAGTTCCTTTGTTTTTTTGTTTGCCTAGTGCTGGTCTTGAAAGTTTCTCACTATACCTTCCTCCTAAATCACATTTAAATACTCGTTTTCTACAAGTACCATCTTGAAATGTTTCATTTTTGTATTTAATAATAGCAAATTTCTTCTGTCGTGCATATTGTTCTATAAAATGAACTGCAATTGACATAGAAATAAATTGTGTACCTTCTATAATTTCTATAGGAGTGTTAATTAAAGGTAAAACATCTTCATAATTTTCAAATTCTGCACCTAATATATTTTCAAGTGATGCTTCGTTTTCTTTATCAGACATTGTCAAATAATAAACAAATACAATCGCATTATATTATTTATTTTTTTATAGTCACATGCATACATTTATTATTTTTATAATCACATGTATACATCTGTGTAATACAATTAATATAATTAACAGGGGGTGAGAAATTCACCCAGGTGAGAAATAAGTTTTCTCATAGTTATAATATTTTAATTATAATATTTTTGAATAAAATATTATAATTATAATATTTTCGAATAATTATAATACTATAATTATAATATTTTCGAATAAAATATTATAATTCGAAAATATTAAATATAATATTATAATTATAATAAAAATTATAATTATAATAAAAATATTATAATTATAATATTCTATTCAAATATTATAATATTTTCGAATATAATATTATAATTATAATTATAATATTTTAATTAATATTTTATTCAAAAATATTATAATATTCGAATAGAATATTATAATTATAATATTTTTATTATAATTATAATATTTTTATTATAATTATAATTTTTATTATAATTATAATATTATATTATAATTATAATATTTTTATAATTTTATAAGATTATTAACGATAATCTTTTTTTTTTGTAGATTCCGACATGAGCGAACTGGTGATAATAATCGAACCTCGGGAGAATTGGTCCAACGTGGAGAAGGAAAGAAGGCCACACCACGAAAATAATGAAGAGAGTGGTGAAAAGAGTGGAGAAGACGGTGAAGGGGGGATGAGGGAAGAACTGAAATCGTCAAAATCGCTGATATTACCGAAACTGCTCTAATTACGGTCGCAGAAGGTCACGGACGTCTAAGAGAAGGGACAATTACGATCCCAGAAGGTTACAGACATCTAAGAGAAGGGACACATTAGGAAATTTTAAAAGACGAAAATTTCCGGAAAATTTTTACTTCGAAAATTTTCCGCAATTTTTCGCAAAAATTTGCGGAAATTTGTGCAATTTTTTCGAAAAGTTTCAAAGTGAAAATTTCCAGAAGATTTTCGTATAAAATTTGCGGAAATTTTCACTTCAAAAATTTTCGAAAAACTTGTGCAAATTTTCGCAAATTTTCGCGAAAATTTGCGAAAATTTNATTTATATTATATTAATATCTTATCAATATATAATTTATAATAAATAATATTTTAATAATACCAATATAATATTACGCAATATTTTAGTAATACAAATTTTTTTGAATGAATATTATACTTATTAATAATCCCATAAATTTTTATTTTTTCTATAATTGTGTATATAAATAGATATAATTATCTATACTATTGAGGTGATAAGTTCCTTTGATAACTTATACAAGTTCTGGTCCTATGATGCTAAAAGGACTCGAGATAGCTGCAGATATCTCGTCGTGGTTTATCGCAACCTCTCCGTATAATAGCGTGTATAGTTTGGGCAACTTATCGTCCTTTACGTACCGACCTCAAAGGGTATATTTGCACAGTATATCCGGGTGCTTCTTGGTTCTTCAGCTGGGGTTGAGTAAAAGAAACCATGTATAGTTTGGTCCGCTTAAGGACTCGATTGGAAAATGTAAGACAGTGTAACCCGTGGTATCTGGTCTGTCTCCTGATCTAGCCTAGTCATCGAGCTTAATGACT
>PQFF01000102.1:1334941-1355259 GCA_003547095.1 Diversispora epigaea | reverse complement strand
GCGAAAAGTTGCGAAAACTTTCGAAAACTTTGTGAAAAGTTGCGAAAAAGTTTCGAAAACTTTGTGAAAAGTTGCGAAAAGTTTTGAAAACTTTGTGAAAAGTTGCGAAAATTTTCGAAAACTGTGTGAAAAGTTGCGAAAATTTTCGAAAACTGTGTGAAAAGTTGTGAAAATTTTTTGCGAAAATTTCCGAAGTGTCAGAAATTTGCAGAAATTTTCGAAGTGAAAATTTGCGTAAATTTTTGCCTATTAAAATTTCCTGATGCAGGAGGAAAAAGGGGGTATTAGAAGAAAAGAGAGTGAAGAACTTGAGGAAAGGGGAATAGAAAAAGAAGTGAGAAATAAAAGAAAGAGTAAAATCGCCAAAATTACAGTTATGGAGGGTCACGAACACTTAGAAGAAGGGAGTATAAGAGGGAAGAGGAGTATAAGAAGAGAAGAAAATGACAAAAGAGAAGAGAATGATAGAAGAGAAAAGAGTAAAGAACTTGAGGAAAGGAGAATAGAAAAAGAAGTGGGAAAAAAAGAAAAAGAAATATTGTCAAAATTATAGAAACAGATGATGAAGAGAATGAAGAAGATGAAGAGGATGAAGAGGAAAATAAAGAAGAGAATGAAGAAGGGGAAAGTGAAGAGAGAATAAATAGTAATAAAAAAAGAGTAGAAAAAGGAAAGAGAAAGGTGGTAGAACATGAAAAAAATAAAGATGTGGAAAATACAGAAGGTTGGATTCTAGAAAATACTTCTAATAATGAAAATGATTTTTTATCTTCTGAAATGAATTTAATGAATTTTCTAAGTGAAGAAGAAACACCTATTACTTCATCAAGTAAAAATATTATCCAAAGAAAAAAAACCCCAATGAATAGAATAAAAGGCAATACAAATAAGAAAGGAATTCAATCTTTTTTTGAAAAATCAATTAATATAGAAGAATTAAATAATTATAAAATTAATGATGAAGGTGATGAAGGTGATGAAGGTAATGAAGATAATAAAGGTAATGAAGGTGATGAAGGTGATGAAGGTAATGAAGGTGAAATCAGTAGCAATAATATTTTAAGTAATTCTAGTCGTCTTCAAAATTGTAGAAAAAGAAAAGCATCTGTTTTATTAAAAACCTCTAAAGGAAAAAAATCAAAATCAAAAAAATCAAAAACAGTAGCAGCATTGAGATCTAGTTTTGTTTGGGATTTTTTCATAACTGATCATGATTATACATGTTCCCAAAATTGATTTTGGAATTTTGAGGTATTTCGACTTTTTGAGATTTATACAGAATCCATTCTATATATGGAAGTAAAAAAAGTACCCAGTTATATGTATCTTTAATCAAAGAATAAATCTGGGTGGTCAAAAAATTTCGGGTTTTAAGTAAAATAATTTTGTCTTCTATGAAAAACTATTTCGACTTTTTTTCCCGAAATTGCAATTTCGGGGCCCCAAAATAATTTTGCGTGCAAGTATAATCATGATACAGAAACAAATGTTATTTATGCAATCTGTCAAATAAAAGATTGTACACACAAATATGCTCATCATGGTTCTACAACTAATTATACAAAACATCTTCGTGATGATCATCATATTACTGAAGCTTTACTATCTTCAAAAACTCCAGAAGAAATAAAAAATCTAAAACAATCAAAACAACAATCTATTGTTGAACTTTTATCAAGACCTCTTAGTTTAAGAAAACAAAAATTATTAAATCAAGATCTTGTAAAATTTATAGTAGGAACAAGACAACCATTATCTATTGTTGAAAGTGATTGTTTCAAAAATTATTGTAAAGCACCCAATCCACAATTTTCTATTCCTTGTATTAATACTATCAAAAATTTAATAGATCTTTCATATAATTATATGAAAAGACAACTCAAAGATACAATAATTAATTCTATTGATTATATTCATTTAACCTTTGATCTGTGGTCATCAAAAGCACATGATTCATATTTGGGCATTACTGCTCATTGGATTAACAAAGAATTTGAGATTTGTAACATGGTTTTGAATGTTGGAGAAATACCATATCTACATACTGGTGTTGAAATTTCTCATCATGTATCAAAAGTTCTTGATGACTGGAATTTGGAAGATAAAATAATAATTATAGTTACAGATAATGGAAGTAATGTTAAATCTGCAGTAACAAGATTGAAAAAAGATTGGGTCCCATGTGCTGCTCATACATTGCAATTATCAGTTAATAAAGGATTGAAAATAATTGATCCTCTAATAACAAAAGTAAAAAATCTTATTACTTTTTTGGGAAGTGATAAAAGAAGACAACAATTAAGACGTGCACAAGTTATGTATAATCAAATTCAAGAAAATGAAACAGTTGAAATTATCAAGCCTATAGATATAAGGTGGAATTCATTTTATAATGTTTTAGTTCGACTTTATGAATTAAAAAATCCAATTAAATGGTTAGCCAATAACTTAGAAAATAGTCATTTATCAAGTGATGTTCATGATTTTAATATTATGGATCAACTTTACCCACTTCAGCAGAATGGAAAACTATTCAAAATTTGATAAAATTATTAGCTTCTGCTGAACAAGCGACAAGATTATTAAGCGGAGAAAAATATACAACATTAGCTCTCACTGTTCCTATAATTGATGAAGTTATATGTAATTTAAAAATATAAAATCAAATAATACTATTATTACAAATACTACAATTTCAAACATTTGTAATACTATTTTAGATGATCTTGAAAAAAGATGGAGTATTCCAAATAATTATGGAATAACTGCATCATTTTTAGATTCTAGATTTAAAAATTTAACTTTTTGTTCACAAGTAAGTATATATCTTTTTAATTAAATAATTTATATAATATTTAACTTTTTATCTAATTTATTATTTAGAATACATGTAATATTATACATACCAAAATTAAAAAAGAAATTGAAAAAATTGTAAATTTGTCATCTGATGAAACTCAAAGTTCATTAGAAGTAGATTCAATATCTTTAATATCATCTTTTTTTCTCATCTTTCTTCAACTTCTAATCAAGGATTTAAAACTAATTCAAATGAAATTAACCAATATTTACAAATGAAAGAGTTATGATGCATAAAAAAAGTGATCCTTTAATTTGGTGGAAAGCTAATTGTAATTTATATCCCAATTTATCAAAATTAGCACAAAAATATTTATCAATTCCTGCAACATCTGTACCTTCTGAAAGATTATTTTCAGATGCTGAAATTCATATCACTCCTTATAGAAATAGATTAAATCCACATTTAGTCAATCAAATTCTTTTTATTAAACAAAATAATACATATTTAGAAATGTTTCCTTAATAATTTTTAATTTTTAATATAACTTTTATAATTTCTAATATTAATTTACCAATTCTAAATGTTAATTTTGATTTAATATTGAACCATTTAATATTAATTATATTAATAAATCAATTTAAATATTGAAATTTTATAAACTTTGTTATTTATAAATTAACATCAAAATTGAATGTTAAATAAATATTTTATTTAAAAGAAACAAACATTTACTTATATTTTTATATTTACTTCGTAGTAATTTTGATAGTATTAGCATNCTTCAACTTCTAATCAAGGATTTAAAACTAATTCAAATGAAATTAACCAATATTTACAAATGAAAGAGTTATGATGCATAAAAAAAGTGATCCTTTAATTTGGTGGAAAGCTAATTGTAATTTATATCCCAATTTATCAAAATTAGCACAAAAATATTTATCAATTCCTGCAACATCTGTACCTTCTGAAAGATTATTTTCAGATGCTGAAATTCATATCACTCCTTATAGAAATAGATTAAATCCACATTTAGTCAATCAAATTCTTTTTATTAAACAAAATAATACATATTTAGAAATGTTTCCTTAATAATTTTTAATTTTTAATATAACTTTTATAATTTCTAATATTAATTTACCAATTCTAAATGTTAATTTTGATTTAATATTGAACCATTTAATATTAATTATATTAATAAATCAATTTAAATATTGAAATTTTATAAACTTTGTTATTTATAAATTAACATCAAAATTGAATGTTAAATAAATATTTTATTTAAAAGAAACAAACATTTACTTATATTTTTATATTTACTTCGTAGTAATTTTGATAGTATTAGCATCAAAAAATTTTCAACTATTTTTTTCTGTTTTTTTGACTTCACTCACGATTATCGAAGCACAGAGCAATTTTCTACTAAGATATTTCTAAGACAGAAAGAATGGCCTTGTTTTTGGCTACAAAATGATATGTGTTTTGTCCTTGTAGCATCGATATTCACGAAGTTATTCGAGTTTTAAAAAAAATATCTGTGAAAAATTGTGCAAAATTTTTGAATAATCGCCGAATAATCATGAATAATCGTCAAATAATCGCCGAATAATCGCGAATAATCATCGAATAATCACAAATAATCGCCGAATAATCGCCGAATAATCGTCGAATAATCGCGAATAATCGTTGAATAATCGCTGAATAATCGTCAAATAATCGCGAATAATCGTCAAATAATCGCGAATAATCGCTGAATAATCGTGAATAATCGCCGAATAATCATCGAATAATCGCCGAATAATTGACGATTATTCGCGATTATTCGTCGATTATTCGTGACGATTATTCGAGTCTAAATATAGACCTGATTTCTAACACTAGATGGGACCGATGGGGTCAATTAAATTTATTAATCAAAAATTATTATATTATAAAATAAAATAAAATGTAAAAATAATAATATGTGATCAGTCCTATTAGTCCCATCGACTTATCATCAACTTGACGACTTGAAGTCAAGTCAAATCGCAAGTTAATCACTTGAAGTCAAACTGGGCCGATGACTTGAAACTCTCAAGTCGAACTGGTTCAGCCCCATCAGTTTGGTCCAGTTCGGTTCAGTCCAGCTTGGACTTAACAACACTACCTACGAGAATCAAAAAAATGCGACCCATTAAAATAGGGCAAGCATTCGATCGATTAGGAATAGATATCGTAGGACCTCTGAAACTGACGTCCACGAAGAAAAGATACATTATAGTAGTATATCTGCCACCCAAATTCAAAATCCAAATGTCAAAATCTCAAATACTGAAATCCCAAATTATAATTAGTATTTTTTACCGAAATCCCAAATCCCAAATACTAGTAATTTGTGCATTTTGGCATCCCAAATTCCAAATTATTTGGGATTTGGGCAACACGTATATATAGTACATCAGGAATTAAATATAAACGTTCTAGTGTGTCTAAAATACACCGATCTATAGCGTCCTACGAACACCACCTACGTTCATATAGCGTATTAAATATTCCGTTCTAGTGCATTCTCCGAACGTTTCGTATATATAGCATACTAGAAAACACCGTTCTTGTGCGTTCTCTGAACGTTTTGTATATATAGCGTACTAGAACGTACCGTTCTAGTGCATTCTCCAAACGTTTCGTATATATAGCGTACTAGAACACACCGTTCTAGTGCGTTCTCCAGACGTTTCGTATATATAGCGTCCTAGAACGCCTCTATATAATTCCGGATGTAGCTACGAACTATTTCATAAAATGGCCGGAAGCCAGAGTAATAGAAAAGGCAGATGCAATAACTGTCGTATGGTTCCTATATGATGAGATAATATGCCATCATAGATGTCTGCGAGAGATACTGTCAGATAGAGAAGCAGTGTTCGTCAGCCAAGTAGTAGCAAATCTAGTAGAGATAATGGGATCCCATTATAGACTTATGTCCGCATACTACTCTCAAAGCAATGGCCTGACAGAGCGGTACAACCAGAGCTTATGTAAAGCTTTGGAAAAGTGCATACAAGAAACAGCATATGACTGGGATGTATTAATACCTCCGGCACTTTTCGCATATTGGACCATTAGAAATAGGACGACAAAGTACGAACCCTTTTACCTACTCTATGGTTACGCGCCTACACTGCCCATAGAGCTTGATATAGTGACATGGCCACCCATGGAAATTAACGAAAGACAGTACGAGAATCTAATTAATAGAAGAATTAGTGAAATGGTAAGAGTATTCGCAAACAACAAGATCAAAGCGTCCAAGAACATAAAAGATGCACAAGCACGACAAAAGAGAGTTTACGATAAAAGAACCAATATTATGATGTACAGAAACAACAATATAGTACTAGAATATCAATCAGATTTACAGAACGTTCATAGCGACAAGTTTCGGAACAAGTGGACAGAACCCTATTTTATTCATCAAGTTTTGGGAAATGGATCATACATATTGAGGACTGGCAATGGAGAAGTATTGAACCACTGACCTGTATACGAAAATCGCCTAAGGTTTTACAAACAAAGAAATTTTATTTCACGTGAGATAACAACAATAGCCATGCATGAAAGGCAAGAATAAAATGCGATATTTTCCAAAATATGACTAAGAACATTTAACATGGTCCACCTACAAATCTCTGAAAGCTTTTGTGAACAGTCAACAGATTACGTGAAGAGTTATTAGAAATGACAAATAACGCACAGCTTGTATTAGATAATACAGGAGCATATCTGATAACGGAAGGTTACATAATAAACCTGGAAGGACCTACAAGTAACGAGATGATTATACATGTCGTCAAAACTAATTTGACCTTGACTCAACTCTTAAAATCTTAATTTTTAATTGCATCTGACTCAACTAATTGCGTCAATCACTAGTAAAAATCAAAATTTGATTTGACTCAACTCCAATTTTTCTCAATTTTAATTGTGTCTGACTCAATAGAGGTGATGCAGCGAAAGAGCGACATGTTACTCCATATGCTCTGAATACAATAATCGCATCTGATTTTACAAAAGTAGTGTTTGATCACAACATAGCCGGCTGCTTTCTGTAGCTACAGATTTAGATAATCCTAACGGACAGTGGATAAATGCTTATAGAAGACTTGAAGAATATATCTCCGTTTTTCAAGAAACCCATACGGCTATGTCGATAAAACACGAGTTGCAAGAGTATTCCCATCAGAATGGGTCACGGATATACATGTTCCCAAAATTGATTTTGAATTTTTGAAGTATTTCGACTTTTTGAGATTTATGCAGAATCTATTCTATATATGTAGTGTTAGGAATTGTGTATATATTTGTACTTGATTATTTATTCGGTGATTATTCGGTGATTATTCAGCAATTATTTGGCGATTATTCGGCGATTATTTGGCGATTATTTGACGATTATTTGGCGATTATTTGGCGATTATTCGACGATTATTCAGCAATTATTTGACGATTATTCAATGATTATTCGGCAATTATTCGACGATTATTCAGTGATTATTCAGCAATTATTCGGCTCGACGATTATTCAACGATTATTTGACGATTATTCACGATTATTTGACGATTATTCGGCAATTATTTGGCGATTTTTCACGGATATTTTTTTAAAAACTTGAATAATTTCGCGAATATCAATGCTACAAGGATGAAATATATACCATTTTGTAGCTAAAAACAAGACCGTTTTTTCTGTCTTAGAAATATCTTAGTAGAAAATTGCTCTGTGCTTCAATAATCGCGAGCGAAGTCAAAAAAACAGAAAGAAATAAGTGAAAATTTGCAAAAATTTTCACAGGTGGTGAAAATTTGTGCAAATTTTTGCCTCTAAAAATTTTCTGATGCTAATACCATCAAAATCACTACTAAGCAAATATAAAAATATAAATAAATGTTTGTTTCTTTTAAATAAAATATTTATTTAACACTCAATTTTGATATTAATTACATCAGTAAATTTTTTTAAACGTAAGCCTTCGAAGTCCTTCACTCCGATAACCTTCGAATACCTCCAACATAAACGTAATATTTACGAAGGTTATTGGTACCGAAAACCTTCATTTTTATTAATAAAACGTAATACTCCGGAGGTTATTGATATCGATAACCTTCAATAACTTTCACTTTATCATAATAAACGTAATATTTGNTTTCTGTCTTAGAAATATCTTAGTAGAAAATTGCTCTGTGCTTCAATAATCGCGAGCGAAGTCAAAAAAACAGAAAGAAATAAGTGAAAATTTGCAAAAATTTTCACAGGTGGTGAAAATTTGTGCAAATTTTTGCCTCTAAAAATTTTCTGATGCTAATACCATCAAAATCACTACTAAGCAAATATAAAAATATAAATAAATGTTTGTTTCTTTTAAATAAAATATTTATTTAACACTCAATTTTGATATTAATTACATCAGTAAATTTTTTTAAACGTAAGCCTTCGAAGTCCTTCACTCCGATAACCTTCGAATACCTCCAACATAAACGTAATATTTACGAAGGTTATTGGTACCGAAAACCTTCATTTTTATTAATAAAACGTAATACTCCGGAGGTTATTGATATCGATAACCTTCAATAACTTTCACTTTATCATAATAAACGTAATATTTGTGAAGGTTATTGGTCCGATAACCTTCATTAACCTTTGAAAACAAAATTATTACAATAACCTCCGACATAAAAAATTTCCTGATTATACATGTTCCCAAAATTGATTTTGGATTTTTGAGGTATTTCGACTTTTTGAGATTTATGCAGAATCTATTCTATATATGGAAGTAAAAAAAGTACTCAGTTATGTGTATCTTTAATCAAAGAATAAATCTGGGTGGTCAAAAAATTTCGGGTTTTAAATAAAATAATTTCGTCTTCTATGAAAAACTATTTCGACTTTTTTCCCCAAAATTACAATTTCGGGGCCCCAAAATAATTTTGCGTGCAAGTATATTTCTGATGTAATAAATAACAAAGTTTATAAAATTTCAATATTTAAATTGATTTATTAATATAATTAATATTAAATAGTTTGATATTAAATCAAAATTAATATTTAGAATTGGTAAATTAATATTAGAAATTATAAAAGTTATATTAAAAATTAAAAATTATTAAGGAAACATTTCTACATATGTATTATTTCGTTTAATAAAAGAATTTGATTGACTAAATGTGGATTTAACCTATTTCTAAGAGAAGTTACATGAATTCCAGCATCTGAAAATAATCTTTCAGATGGTACAGATGTTGCAGGAATTGATAAATATTTTTGTGCCAATTTTGATAAATTGGAATATGAATTACAATTTGCTTTCCATCAAATTAAAGGATCACTTTTTTCATGCATTAATAACTCTTTCATTTGTAAATATTGTTCAAATTCATTTGAATTAGTTCTAAATTCTTGATTGGAAGTTGAAGAAAGATGTGAAAAAAAAGATGATATTAAAGATGTTGAATCTACTTCTAATGAACTTTGAGTTTCATCAGATGACAAATTTACAATTTCTTCAATTTCTTTTTTAATTTTGTTATGTATAATATCATGTGTATTCTAAATAATAAATTATATAAAAAGTTAAAAATTATATAAATTATTTAATTAAAAAAATATATACTTACTTGTGAACAAAAAGTTAAATTTTNCACTCCGATAACCTTCGAATACCTCCAACATAAACGTAATATTTACGAAGGTTATTGGTACCGAAAACCTTCATTTTTATTAATAAAACGTAATACTCCGGAGGTTATTGATATCGATAACCTTCAATAACTTTCACTTTATCATAATAAACGTAATATTTGTGAAGGTTATTGGTCCGATAACCTTCATTAACCTTTGAAAACAAAATTATTACAATAACCTCCGACATAAAAAATTTCCTGATTATACATGTTCCCAAAATTGATTTTGGATTTTTGAGGTATTTCGACTTTTTGAGATTTATGCAGAATCTATTCTATATATGGAAGTAAAAAAAGTACTCAGTTATGTGTATCTTTAATCAAAGAATAAATCTGGGTGGTCAAAAAATTTCGGGTTTTAAATAAAATAATTTCGTCTTCTATGAAAAACTATTTCGACTTTTTTCCCCAAAATTACAATTTCGGGGCCCCAAAATAATTTTGCGTGCAAGTATATTTCTGATGTAATAAATAACAAAGTTTATAAAATTTCAATATTTAAATTGATTTATTAATATAATTAATATTAAATAGTTTGATATTAAATCAAAATTAATATTTAGAATTGGTAAATTAATATTAGAAATTATAAAAGTTATATTAAAAATTAAAAATTATTAAGGAAACATTTCTACATATGTATTATTTCGTTTAATAAAAGAATTTGATTGACTAAATGTGGATTTAACCTATTTCTAAGAGAAGTTACATGAATTCCAGCATCTGAAAATAATCTTTCAGATGGTACAGATGTTGCAGGAATTGATAAATATTTTTGTGCCAATTTTGATAAATTGGAATATGAATTACAATTTGCTTTCCATCAAATTAAAGGATCACTTTTTTCATGCATTAATAACTCTTTCATTTGTAAATATTGTTCAAATTCATTTGAATTAGTTCTAAATTCTTGATTGGAAGTTGAAGAAAGATGTGAAAAAAAAGATGATATTAAAGATGTTGAATCTACTTCTAATGAACTTTGAGTTTCATCAGATGACAAATTTACAATTTCTTCAATTTCTTTTTTAATTTTGTTATGTATAATATCATGTGTATTCTAAATAATAAATTATATAAAAAGTTAAAAATTATATAAATTATTTAATTAAAAAAATATATACTTACTTGTGAACAAAAAGTTAAATTTTTAAATCTATGATCTAAAAACGATGCAATTACTCCATGATTATTTGGGATATTCCATCTTGTTTCAAGATCATTCAAAATAGTATTACAAATATTTGAAATTGTAATATTTGTAATAGTAGTATTTTTTAAAATTATGTATAACTTCATCAATTATTGGAGCAGTAAGAGCTAATGTTGTATAATTTTCTCCTCCTAATAATCTTGTTGCTTGTTCAGCAGAAGTTAATAATTTTGTTAAATCTTGAATAGTTTTCCATTCTGTTGAAGTGGATAAAAGTCGATCCATAATATTAAAATCACGAATATCAATTGATGAATGACTATTTTCTAAGTTATTAGCTAACCATTTAATTGAATTTTTTAATTCATAAAGTCGAACTAAAGCATTGTAAAATGAATTTCACCTTATATCTATAGGCTTAATAATTTCAACTGTTTCATTTTCTTGAATTTGATTACACATAACTTGTGCACATCTTAATTGTTGTCTTCTTTTATTACTTCCCAAAAAAATAATAAGATTTTTTACTTTTGTTATTAAAGGATCAATTATTTTTAATCCTTTATTAACTGATAATTGCAATGAATGAGCAGCACATGGGATCCAATCTTTTTCCAATCTTGTTACTGCAGATTTAACATTACTTCCATTATCTGTAACTATAATTATTATTTTATCTTCCAAATTCCAGTCATCAAGAACTTTTGATACATGACGAGAAACTTCAACACCAGTATATGGATATGGTATTTCTCCAACATTCAAAACCATATTACAAATTTCAAATTCTTTGTTAATCCAATGAGTAGTAATGCCCAAATATGAATCATGTGCTTTTGATGACCACAGATCAAAGGTTAAATGAATATAATCAATAGAATTAATTATAGTGTCTTTGAGTTGTCTTTTCATATAATTATATAAAAGATCTATTAAATTTTTAACTGTGTTAATGCAAGGAATAGAAAATTGTGAATTGAGTGCATTACTATAATTTTTGAAATAATCATTTTCAACAATAGATAATGGTTGTCTTGTTCCTACTATAAATTTCACAAGATCTTGATTTAATAATTTTTGTTTTCTTGAATTAAGAGGTCTTGATAAAAGTTCAACAATAGATTGTTGTTTTGATTGTTTTAGATTTTTTATTTCTTCTGGAGTTTTTGAAGATAGTAAAGCTTCAGTAATATGATGATCATCACAAAGATGTTTTGTATAATTAGTTGTAGAGCCATGATGAGCATATTTGTGTGTACAATCTTTTACTTGACAGATTGCATAAACAACACCTGTTTCTGTATCATGATCAGTTATGAAAAAATCCAAAACAAAACTTGTTCTCAATGCTGTCACTGTTTTTGATTTTTTTGTTTTTGATTTTTTTCCTTTAGAAATTTTTAATAAAACAGATGCTTTTCTTTTTCTACGATTTTGAAGACAACTGGAATTACTTAGAATATTATTGTTACTGATTTCTCCTTCATCACCTTTATCATCTTCATCATCTTCATCACCTCCATTACCTTCATCACCTTCATCACCTTCATCATCTTCATCACCTTCATCATCTTTATCACCTTCATCACCTTTATTATTTTTATCACTGGTTTTATAATTATCTAATTCAATTCCTTTCTTATTTGTATTACCTTTTATTCTATTCATTGTAGTTTTTTGGATAATATTTTTACTTGATGAAGCAATAGGTGTTTCTTCTTCACTTAGAAAATTCATTAAATTCATTTCAAAAGATAAAAAATCATTTTCATTATCATTCAAAATAGAATTATTTTCTAGAATCCAACCTTCTGTATCTTCCATATCTATATTTTTTTCATGTTCTACTGCCTTTTCTTTTCCTTTTTCTAATCTTTTTTTATTATTATTTATTCTCTTTTCGCTTTCCTCTTCTTTATCTTCTTCTTTATCCTCCTCTTCATCCTCCTCTTCATCCTCTTCTTCACTTATTTCTATAATTCTTTTTCTTTTTTTACTCACTTCTTTTTCTATTCTTCTTTCCTCAAGTTCTTCACTCTCTTCACTTCTGTCGTACTCTTCTCTTCTTACACTTCCCTTTACTCCCTTACTCCCTTCTCTTAGCCATCTGTAACCCTTTGTGAGTGTAATTTCAGCGATTTCGATGATTTTGGCGATTTTATTTTTTCCCACTTCTTTTTCAGTTCTTCTTTCCTCGAGTTCTTTGCTCTCTTCTCTTCTTAAACTTCCCCTTACTTCAGTACTCCCTTCTCTTAAGCGTCTGTGGTGTTCGTGACCCTTTGCAACTGTAATTTTGGCGATTTCAGCGATTTTATTTTTTCCCACTTCTTTTTCCGCTCTTTTCCCCTCATGTTCTTCGCTCTCCTCTCTTTTGTAGTTCTCTTCTCTTCTTATACTCCCCCTTCTTCTCTTACTCCCTTCTTCTGAGCGTCTGTAACCTTCCGCAACCGTAATTTCAGCGATTTAGGCGATTTCGGCTCTTCCTGCATCCTCTCCTCCACCTTCTCTTCCACCCTCTTCTCCACTTTCTTCTCCGCCCTCTTCTTTATTTTTATTTTTATGCTGTGGCCTTCTTCCCTTCTCGGCGTTGATCCAATTTTCCTGAAGTTCGATTATTATTACCAGCTCACTCATGTTGACCGGAAGAAATCTAAAAAAAAAAAAAAAATTATTGTTAGATTATATATATATTATAATTATAATATTATAATTTTTAAAGAAAAATATAATATTATATAATTATAATATTATATTTATAATATTATATTTTTCTTTCGAATATTATAATTATAATATTATAATTATAATATTATAATTTTTAAAGAAAAATATAATATTATAAATATAATATTATATTTTTCTTTCGAATATTATAATTATAATATTATAATTATATAATAATATAATTTTTATTCGAAAAAAAATATTTATAAATATAATATTATATAATTATAATAATATATTTTCTTTTGAATATTATAATTATAATATTATATAATTATAATATTATAATTATAATTTTTAATTATTATATTTTTTTAAAAAATATAATGATTAATTATAATATTATTAATCGCGATTATTTTTTTAAAAAAATATAATGATTAATCGTGATTATTAATATTTATCAATCATTATATTTTTTAAAAAAAAATATAACGATTAATCACAATTATTCGTGATTAATCACAATTTTGATAATCGCCGATTAATCGCAATTAATCGTCCGTTAACATTTATACTCGACTATATAGTTGATAGTCGATTAATCACGATTTTGTATTCGTGATTCCTAACACTATATATATGGAAGTAAAAAAAATATCCAGTTATGTAAATCTTTAATCAAAGAATAAATCTGGGTGGTCAAAAAATTTCGGGTCTTAAGTAAAATAATTTTGTCTTCTATGAAAAACTATTTTGACTTTTTTCCCCAAAATTGCAATTTCGGGACCCCAAATTAATTTTGTGTGCAAGTATAGTCACAGACATACCAGATAGCGCAAAGGTTAAGATCTTTCACACAAGCAGTTGGAATGCTGCAACCAAAGAATCTCCAACTAATCACACCTGACTGAATCTATAAGCTTCCAAAACAGGAGTACGAAAGATTACTAAAGATGTGCGGCGAAATGCATTTGCAGCTAATGAGCGATTTATGGGGTATGAGTGTGGGATCGCAGGAGCTCCCCCTTGAAGGAAGAAATGTTTGAGGGTGCACAAATTCCACATGGAATGTACACGAGATTTCGAAATGTTGCAAAGGTCACAGGAGATGACATTAAGATAACAGTATAACCAGATAAGTGTGTTACTATCTAGATGACAGATTATTCATCTTTGTACAGAGTATTTCATTCTTGTGTGTCATCTTTAAAAATAGAAAAGAACATGTTTAGACGCGACAATGAAAGATAAAGGAAAAATAAGTTTGAAAGTGTATAAAATAGACTGGTAATTTAGAATGTGAAAAGGAATCGGCTTATTTTACAATTTTTATAATTTTAATTTCTTTTGGCATATTCTGAATAATTACAAAAATCTTTTACTTAATCTGTAATAATAAAATTAATAATCTTTTGGTACTTTTGGTACGCATTTTATAATAAAATCAAATAATAAAGATAGAAACATATTGTTTTGATTTAGCAGCAGAGATAAGACACGGCAAAGCAGTGATATATTTTTGTTGTTACATCATTACAATAAGTTTAAAAGTTTCGATATACACCATAATAATTTGATACATTTTAATATTTTTATTTCATGATAATGGTAATATTGGTGAGAAACGGTTAACAGCCCGTAATACCTCTATTACTAATTTTGTAATTTCTTGAATAAAGTTACTGAATAAAGTCTGAAGCTAAGATTCAGAAGTTTGCGTAGTGAGCTGTAAAAAGATACTTTTACTCCACTTACTCACGTCCTTCAGATCACGCCAGTGTGTGTAGTTGTTTAAAGAATATCTGTAATACTTGACTGGTGTAATCAGGTTGTAGCCTGACTGGGATAGAATAAACCTGCATAATTAGGTAGACATATCTGCCAATTTTCAGAATGGAGATTTGTACCTGTACCCTAAATTTTAGGGTGAGATCTATAATTTGTCAAATTCTGATTGGCTGATCATTCTCTAATTAAATTAATTATTCGTTTATTCTATTATTTATTTTTTTTATACGCGAAACACGATAATAATATAATAAATATGCGTTGTGCTTTTTTTAAAAAATTTTCATGGCTTCAGATAACGAATATGATAGTAATTAAGAAAATACTTTTAATAACAATAAGCACTATATCACTGAAGATTCCACATATCCATTAGATAATAAAATTTTATACAAAGAAACTGTTAACAATATTACTAAGCGTAGCTTTAATTATNCAACTAAAAAAAGAACAGTTCGTTGTGAAATAGACTATAATAATAACACTTGTACGTTTCAATTTCGAATTAAATACGGCACAAATTTCCAGGATGTCGTTTCCTCAGAAAAATCTCCTTCTAATGTAGCATCAATTTATGAGAAGGTAAATTTATTATTATTGTTATTATTATTATTTATTATTATTATTTATTATTATTATTTTTTATAAATATTAATTAATATTTTTTTAGACTCTAAATCCAAATACAAAAACTGCTATTTCGGGTCCTACAGCTTCTACGTAAGTTTATTATTTATTAGAAAAAAAATATAAAATATCAATAAATAATTTATTTGAATTATTTAATTTATAATTTTTGGGTCCACTTCTGTTTGGTTTACAATTAAGTAGTGTACAAAAGGAAAGAGAATCAAAACGAAGAGGGAATTTAATCAAACCAGCTCAAAATTGTGTCTCATCAACACTTGAGAAACGTGCTAAGAAAATTGCAACAAAAGTACAATCAAGCTTTAAAAATGATATAAATAAAATATATCATCCACTAGATAAAGTAACATTAAATACAATTGAATTTTCAGTTAATCAGATGGAATATCAAGTAAATTTTGGATCAAAAAATAAAATAAAAGAAGACAATCATATTCAATCAGTAGTTAAAGCAATTAATCGTGGGCAAATATCAAGGGATTCATATCGGGATTTGACTGCAACTGATTATCATTTAATTCGTGAATATTCTATTTCAAATAAACGGATTGAAATAACAAAACATATGAATCAAGTAATCAAATTTTCATTGGTAAATGTGAAAGAAAATAATAATTTTGATAATTTGGAAAATTTAGAATTTGAAGAACCACATATTACAAATACTGATATTATAAGAGAAGTTTCAAATATAATAGGAATAAGAGTAAATCGAAGTGCAAAAGATATTTTATGTTACATCATACCACATTTACAAAAGAAACAGGTTTTGGATTCATCAAATCCAATTATTCATTTGCGTATATCTGGTGATGGACGAAATGTGGGACGAAAAATCAAACATGTAATGGTTACATTTATGATTTTAAATCATGAAAGTAAACATCATCATGCAGATTATCATTATACTGTGGCATTATATCTGGGAGCTGAAAAATACAATACTCTTAAATTTATGTTAAGTTCTTTTCTCAAAGAGTTACATTCATTTAAAGATAATGGATTAGAATTAAATGGAATTTTATGGAAATTTGAACTTTATTTCAGCTCAGATTGGAAATTTCTTGCAATTTGTCTTGGATTAAATGGTGCCAATTCAAAATATTTTTGTCCATGGTGCTCATGCTCGAAAGATCAAATTGGTGATTTGAGCAAAGATTGGAATATTGAAAAAAACATAGATGAAATTTCCAAGAATTATATTAATATTAATGGTCACATTAATCCACCCCTTTTTTCAATGATTCCAATAGGACATTTAGTTTTTGATGAATTGCATGTTCTTTTACGAATTACAGATAGGTTATGGGAATTGGTTATTGCTGAAATTAAGGAACGAGGTTTATTTAATGATTTAACAAGAAAAGTTATTATGGATGAAATGCAACGATTAAAGGTACCATTTTATTTTTGGGAAAATAAAGAATCCAAAAATTGGGAATATACATCACTTGTAGGAGATGATAAGGAAATAGTTTTAAAATTCTTTAATTTAGAATTACTTTTTAGACCATCTCGTGCAAATTTAATAAGAAAATTATGGGATGAATTTTATAATTTATATTGTGATATAAAAGACAAAATGACTGATCCAATACAATTAAAAAAAAAAGCTTATAATTGGTTATCTCTATTTCTTACACCACCACAAGGAAAATTTGGAGATTCAAATTTTGTTCAAGGATTATACATGCCAAATCAGATAACTCCATATATTCATGCAGTGGTATATCATGGATGGGAACTTTTGAAAATAAATCAACAATGGGGATTAAAAGCATTTTCATGTTCTGCTGTAGAAAAAAAAAATCATGATCAAGTATCAACATTTTTTCGCAAAACTCTTAAAAATGGAGGAAATCCATTAAAAAAAAAATCAGCAATAGAAGAAATTATAGAATATGAAAATCGTACACTTTACTATAATTATAATTCATTTTCTAAAAATAATAAAATTAAAAAACTTCATGTTAAATAAATATAAATAATTATTTTGATTATTAAATATAGTTTAAATAAATAAAATATAATATAATAATATAATAAAATTAAATAAAATATAATTCAATTATTAATAATAAAATATTATAAAATGTAAATAATTTTTTTATTATATTTGAAAATAAAAATTAATTACAAATTTATTGATTGCGAAATATAAAAATTTATATACAAATATTCCACTTTATTTATATTTCCATTGATTTCTTTAAATGTTTTTTTTTTACATTCAATTAATATCTCCCCTCGCAAAAATTGTGGACGTCTTTTTATTTTGTGTTTTGTTATTGAAGCTTGTAATAATTTTTCAAGGGGATCTATTTCTTCTATTTGGTTTTGGAAATCACAATTCCATGGAATAGGATCTATACAAACTACATAGGTTTGTTGATTTTGTGAAAAATTCTTTTTTCCCCAATTATTTGAGTTAAAAATTTCCCTTAATACTTGATATGCATCACTACCTCGAAATATACATCTATAAATTCCTTTCACATTGGAATAATAATGAATATGACCAGCAAATACAGAAAAAAAAATACTCTCGGGACACGGTATAGTTACAAGTTTTTTTCCCATGGATTTAAAACCCAATGTTAACTTCTTTCGTATTTCAGTTACCAAAATATTTTTAAATTCGTTTATTGTATTGAGTGGTATTTCATCAAGTTCTTGATTGCATTAATTATATTTTTGTACGTATTTTTTGTGTAGTGCCAAGCCTTTTGGGGTTTTAAACTCTTTTTTACAAGTTGAACAACGTGAATTTAGTGTCGTTGGCATAATTTGAAGATCTGAGAGATTTGCTTTCTAAAGAAAAAACTTAAAATTAATAAATAATTTAAATAACTTAAACATTACATTTCGCAATGTCAATTGCTCACTTAAAAATATTCTCATGGGTTTTTAGTCGGGCTCATGGGTTTTTGCTTATAGTTGTTTATGTTTTTTTATATTTTGATCATCTTTTTGAATTTTATGGGGTGATCTCNAAGATAGAAACATATTGTTTTGATTTAGCAGCAGAGATAAGACACGGCAAAGCAGTGATATATTTTTGTTGTTACATCATTACAATAAGTTTAAAAGTTTCGATATACACCATAATAATTTGATACATTTTAATATTTTTATTTCATGATAATGGTAATATTGGTGAGAAACGGTTAACAGCCCGTAATACCTCTATTACTAATTTTGTAATTTCTTGAATAAAGTTACTGAATAAAGTCTGAAGCTAAGATTCAGAAGTTTGCGTAGTGAGCTGTAAAAAGATACTTTTACTCCACTTACTCACGTCCTTCAGATCACGCCAGTGTGTGTAGTTGTTTAAAGAATATCTGTAATACTTGACTGGTGTAATCAGGTTGTAGCCTGACTGGGATAGAATAAACCTGCATAATTAGGTAGACATATCTGCCAATTTTCAGAATGGAGATTTGTACCTGTACCCTAAATTTTAGGGTGAGATCTATAATTTGTCAAATTCTGATTGGCTGATCATTCTCTAATTAAATTAATTATTCGTTTATTCTATTATTTATTTTTTTTATACGCGAAACACGATAATAATATAATAAATATGCGTTGTGCTTTTTTTAAAAAATTTTCATGGCTTCAGATAACGAATATGATAGTAATTAAGAAAATACTTTTAATAACAATAAGCACTATATCACTGAAGATTCCACATATCCATTAGATAATAAAATTTTATACAAAGAAACTGTTAACAATATTACTAAGCGTAGCTTTAATTATTTATTATAAAAGAGGGAGTTTATTTAAATGAATCCGAAACATTAAATAAAAAACGAAAATTAAAACATTATAAAATTCCGTACGATTATATTGTGGAAACAACTTGGGGTCGCACAACTAAAAAAAGAACAGTTCGTTGTGAAATAGACTATAATAATAACACTTGTACGTTTCAATTTCGAATTAAATACGGCACAAATTTCCAGGATGTCGTTTCCTCAGAAAAATCTCCTTCTAATGTAGCATCAATTTATGAGAAGGTAAATTTATTATTATTGTTATTATTATTATTTATTATTATTATTTATTATTATTATTTTTTATAAATATTAATTAATATTTTTTTAGACTCTAAATCCAAATACAAAAACTGCTATTTCGGGTCCTACAGCTTCTACGTAAGTTTATTATTTATTAGAAAAAAAATATAAAATATCAATAAATAATTTATTTGAATTATTTAATTTATAATTTTTGGGTCCACTTCTGTTTGGTTTACAATTAAGTAGTGTACAAAAGGAAAGAGAATCAAAACGAAGAGGGAATTTAATCAAACCAGCTCAAAATTGTGTCTCATCAACACTTGAGAAACGTGCTAAGAAAATTGCAACAAAAGTACAATCAAGCTTTAAAAATGATATAAATAAAATATATCATCCACTAGATAAAGTAACATTAAATACAATTGAATTTTCAGTTAATCAGATGGAATATCAAGTAAATTTTGGATCAAAAAATAAAATAAAAGAAGACAATCATATTCAATCAGTAGTTAAAGCAATT
>PQFF01000102.1:1303651-1324690 GCA_003547095.1 Diversispora epigaea | reverse complement strand
TATTATTGCAATCATTTCAAACTTCATGTACAACATCCAAGATCATTGAGATATGCAGTTGAAATTCAAAAAAGGAAGGCATTTATTATTGCTATGGTAAATACGATTAGGTACGTATTTCAAATGTTTGAATGTATGCTATGCAAGTAATTTGATATAAATACATGATAATGATACTATGATTGATAATTTCTTTCTATTCACTTCCACGATGTTGAATAAAACCCTTTTTTTTAAAACGGCTAGTTTAATTGCCTTGATGCTTTTATTTTTATTTTCAGTATCTGCAAATAATATTAATAAAACCAAAACCATCACTATTACGCGCGATAAAACCAAGACAATTTATCCCAGCAATTGTCCAGGACGCTTAACTACCACTACCAGCACGTCTATAACTGTCACCAAAACCACCAAATTAGTTTGCACCACGACCACCGAATTCACTACCGCCACATCTACAACTACCTCTATAACCACCACCACCACCACTACCACCATCCCCCTTCTCGCGATCCCCTATAAAAAGAGGTCCAATACTATTATTTGCAACCTTGAAACTGCTTGTTATTTCAAGAATAGATTCACCAAGGTCGTATTTTGTAAACCAACTGTTTACTTGTCATGTCCAAAAGTTTGTACAAAAACATCAAAAACAACTTCGACCTCTACTTCGATAATTACTTCGACCTCTATTTCAACCATTACTTCGGCCTTTACTACAACTTCCACCTCCTTATCCACCTCTACCTTTACCGTCACCACAATGCCAGCATGTATTGCCCCGGGCTTGGAATGTCAACTAAGTAATCCAGAAAAATGCTGTAATTTTGCTTGTCATTATCCTGGATATGGCACCGCCTACTGTCTGTGAATAAAATTCTCGAAAAATTATAGAAAGATTGTCGGGAAATTTCTAGAATATTTCTTGAATTAAAATTAAAACAACAGGTTCCATTACGCAACGCAAGTAGTTGTATTGCGTAATTGAGCTTTTAATAAATTATTAATAAATTAATCAATTGAGAAAGAATTAAAATTACAGAGACGGAGAGCGTATAATCTAGATATATATTATAAAAGAGAAAAGAATAATGAAATATAAAGAATTACTTACTTCCTCTTTAAGATGTCGTTGCTAAAAATTTCATCTTATAAAACTTTATGTATTAAAATTGGGTTTATTACTATTATATTATTGTCATCATTATTATTATAATTATTCAATTAACCCCTCCCTTACAAATAGATCTAATATTCTTAAAAGTGTTGTTATTAACATTATTTCTCCGTTCTATAATAAATAGTAGGAATATGTAATAATAATTTAGATATTATTATAGTTATAACTGTTAATGAAGCTTTGTGTAAATTTTTATTAGGTACTTTAAATAGCCTATTAACATTTTATTATTTGTAGTTCCTATTTTATTTGAATTATTTAATTAAAAGTCAAAAATAAAAATTTCTATCTTTTCTTTACAATATATTACTTAACGCATAAAATAATCCATATATTGATATACAGTATATTATCATTTTTTTTTAATACTTAAATATGATGTCGAGTTATTTTACTACATCTCTAGTTTTATTTATAAATAATGATTCTTGTGCTTCTTATTTTATGATTCGCTGTTTTTTAACAAAGGAAAAAAATATTTAATCAACCTCCGTTCATTGAGATAAAATTGTTTCCTCCCATTTCTATCTTTAATTCTACTTCTAAATTCTAATTAGAATTAGAAATTATAATTAATATTAGAATTAGAAATTATAATTAATATTAGAATTTAGAATTAGAATTAGAAAATGGTTGGTGTAGAAATGCTATATTAGGGAATTTTTTTTGAAAAAAAATTTTTTTACATGCACATGCACTACCTTCCTTATTCAAACAAAATCTACATAGTTAAGTATTAAGGACAATAATCTTATATTGCGTAGTTTATTTCTATTTCAAAAAAAATTTTATTTCAATTTATAAATATATATTTCTTTTTCTTTTTTTTTCAAGTTCTAATCTTAGCTCAGCATCTCAAACTTTGTATATTGAAAATTGCCAAAAAAATTTTTAAAAAGGAATAAAATTTTCTTCAATATTAATTTCACACTGAAATTGATTTTGTAATTTACACTTAAGAAATTTGAGAATTATTTCATAAGTCAGAACAATTCCTTTTTTGTTATATGCTTTTTATAACATTATGTGCGATATGTAATCCACTTTGTGTAAAGCTACTTTATCACAGATGCTTCTCTATTTTATATAGTATTATAGTATATATGTAATATACAGTTTCTTTGTTTCATGAAATTAAATATAAATAAATATATATATATATATTGCGAATTTATTTATTTTATTTATTTTGTTCATTTTATATATATAATGCCATTTTTATTGAATTAATTCTTAAAGAATATTTTCATTTTAATTAACTACCATTTTTTTTTATATAATTATTATTGCAATTATTATAATTCTTAAACATTAAATAATTTAAAATCTAAAAATTTTAAAAAATCGTTGATAATAATATTATTATCAATATATAATTATAGTTATAACTGTCAATGAAGATTTATGCAAAATTTTTAATAGATAGTTTGAATAGCCTATTGACATTTTAGTATCACCATTATAATAATATTTGTTTGGAATTTTTATTTAATTAAATTAAAATTTCCAATAGATAATAAATAGTTTGGAGATTTTTTCATGAAAATCACTCCTTATCATTATACAAAAATTCGTGTATTAAAAATGCCATTTTCTTCAAGCGTTACACCTTGTTAATCTGTACGATATCATCAATGACAGCAATACTGTACTGTCTTATTAAGGATAGGCAAATTTACTAACTTTTTTTTTGGTTAATAGTGAGAATTCTATAATAAATACGATTAAGCACGTTCCAATAATGTACGCGTGTAGGTAATTTTGATATATATATGATAATAACCTTGATTGATAGTTTCCCTATTCATTTCAATAATGTTGAATAGAACCCTTTTTTTTTAAAACGGCTACTTTAGTTACCTTGGTGCTTTTATTTTTATTTTCAGTATCTGCAAATAATATTAATAAAACCAAAATCATCACTATTACGTGCGATAATACCAAGACAATTTATCCCAGCAATTGTCCAGGAAGCTTAACTACCACTACCAGCACGTCTATAACTGTCACCAAAACTACCAAATTAGTTTGCACCATGACTACTGAATTCACTACCGCCCCATCTACAACTACCTCTATAACCACTACCACCACCATTACCACTATTCCCCTTCTCGTGATCCCCTATAAAAAGAGGTCCAATACTATTATTTGCAACCTTGAAACTGCTTGTTATTTCAAGAACAGATTCACCAAGGTCGTATTTTGTAAACCAACTGTTTACTTGTCATGTCCAAAAGTTTGTACAAAAACATCAAAAACAACTTCGACCTCTACTTCGATAATTACTTCGACCTCTATTTCAACCATTACTTTGGCCTTTACTACAACTTTCACCTCCTTATCCACCTCTACCTTTACCGTCATGACAATGCCAGCATGTATTGCCCCGGGCTTGGAATGTCAAATAAGTAATCCAGGACAATGCTGTAATTTTGCTTGTAAATATATTGGATATGGCATCAGCTACTGTCTGTGAATAAAATTCTCGAAAAATTATAGAAAGATTGTTGAGAAATTTCTAAAATATTTTTTGAATTAAAATTAAAACAACAGGTTCCATTACGCAACGCAAGTAGTTGTATTGCGTAATTGAACTTTTAATAAATTATTAATAAATTAATCAATTGAGAAAGAATTAAAATTACAGAGACGGAGAGTGTATAATCTAAATATATATTGTCACAGAAGTGCAGAATATTTCGAACAATTTCTCAAATCAGTCTCTTAGTTTGCATCACACAAACAAATAATAATACGCTCTATCTTATACGTGTTGCACAAATCCCAAATAATTTGAGATTTGGGACACCAAAATGCACAAATTACTAGTATTTGGGATTTCGGCAAAAAATACTAATTATAATTTGGGATTTGGGATTTCGACATTTGAGATTTCGGCATTTAGATTTTGAATTTGGACGACAGGTATACTCTATCTGCCAGTAGGTCAAGCAATCAGTCGATCTAAACTTGCCTATCTCGAAACAGATAATAAATATATAATAAATAATAATAATAATCAAATAATAATCAAATTAATCATGAAGACACAGTGAGTAAGATGGAGTAAAAGTAGAAACGCAGTATCAAACAATATTTAATAATATTTCGCAATATTACAACACAAAGTATAAGTTTATTAAAATATAAAATATAAAGTTTTTAAAAGTAAAGTATCATTTAACAACAGAAATATTACAGCGTAACGTATCTTTCCTATACTTGNCCAAAATGCACAAATTACTAGTATTTGGGATTTCGGCAAAAAATACTAATTATAATTTGGGATTTGGGATTTCGACATTTGAGATTTCGGCATTTAGATTTTGAATTTGGACGACAGGTATACTCTATCTGCCAGTAGGTCAAGCAATCAGTCGATCTAAACTTGCCTATCTCGAAACAGATAATAAATATATAATAAATAATAATAATAATCAAATAATAATCAAATTAATCATGAAGACACAGTGAGTAAGATGGAGTAAAAGTAGAAACGCAGTATCAAACAATATTTAATAATATTTCGCAATATTACAACACAAAGTATAAGTTTATTAAAATATAAAATATAAAGTTTTTAAAAGTAAAGTATCATTTAACAACAGAAATATTACAGCGTAACGTATCTTTCCTATACTTGCACGCAAAATTATTTTGGGGCCCCGAAATTGCAATTTTGGGGAAAAAAGTCGAAATAGTTTTTCATAGAAGACGAAATTATTTTACTTAAAACCCGAAATTTTTTAACCACCCAAATTTATTCTTTGATTGAAGATACACATAACTGGGTACTTTTTTTACTTCCATATATAGAATAGATTCTGCATAAATCTCAAAAAGTCGAAATACCTCAAAAATCCAAAATCAATTTTGGGAACATGTATAATCTTTCCTGTTTCTGAATGAAGTTTACTTTTCTATATTTATTAAAGTATTTCGAATTATTCTGAATTATTTCTAATTAATTAATTAATTATTATATTCTAACTGTAATTTATTAACCGACTGTGTACTAACTACTAAAACTTACTCGTGACAACAGTCATATTTATACTTTCTCTTTCATTTACACTTCATCTTTGTACTTTATACTTCATCCTTTGTGCGTCATCTTTCATCCTCGCACGATATCCTTCATCCTCGCACAACATTATTCATCCTTTATCCTCATACAAGAATGACAATCACCTGAAAGTTCATCTACTGTCACAAAATGTTATCCCCCATAACATTTCACTTGATTGCCAATTTACTTCGCCACAAACATTTCCTCCTTCAAAGGGGAGCTCCTGCGACCCTTCACCTATTTCCAAAAGATCTTCTATTAATTGTGTATCTATCGTTTTACAGAGCTGCAAAAATCTTTCAAACTCTGATTTTAGCAATTTATAGATCCAATCTGGCATAACATTTCGAAAGTTTCTGGTGTACGACATTCTTATTACTTGAAATAGTGATCGTATTTGTGTCGCTATTTGGTAAATTCGCGCTTCGTTTTGGTGGGATCGTTCATGTAATTTTCTTTTTAGTACTGTCACGGTATTTCCTAATTGAGCATCTTGTAGATAATCACCAAGTTTCCTATATACATTCATTCTTTGACCATTTGTTCCATGTATATCCGTTGCTATTCGTAGAAGTTTGTCTAAGTCAAGATCAATAACCCGATCCTGTTCTTCTAGAACTGTAAAAATATCTACCGCGTACATCGTTAACATATTGTCATATTGTGTAGTAATTTCATTATTCATGGGTTGATCAATTTCTATTACAGTACTTCCTGTTACCAAATATACACCAGTATTGTTTATGATAACTTGGGCTTCTTCTAAAATTTGCGAAAATTCTCTTCGTAATTCATGAACTCTCCTCCGTAAACTGTCAGGAATTGGAATATTATTCATAGTAAAAAAAGTTTTTGGGCAAAATTTTTCAGGACTTTTTGCAATCTTACAAATTCTTTTAAACAAGTCTATTGTTTACTCGTCATCTCACGTGTGATGATAACTTCTTTGTTTATACGATTTCAATCGATTGCCATGTACAGGTCGACTATTGAGAACTTCTCCACTATTAGTTCTTAATATGTAGAAGCTATTACCAAGAACTCTATGAATAAAGAAAGGACCAGACCATTTGTCTCGAAACTTATCGCCATGAACATTCTGTAAATCAGATCTGTACTCTAACACCATATCTCCTGTCTTGTATGTCATCGTTTGAATTTTCCTATTATGGGTTATCTTTTGCCGTTTTTGTGCATCTTTAATATTTTTAGATGCTTGAATTCGATTATCTTCGAATATTCCCACAACTTCTTCAGTTCTTTTGTGGATCATTTCTTTAAATTGTTTTTCATCAATTTCTTCAACTGGCCAAGTAATAATATCAAGTTCTATGGGTAGTGTAGAAGCTCGTCNGTACTTCCTGTTACCAAATATACACCAGTATTGTTTATGATAACTTGGGCTTCTTCTAAAATTTGCGAAAATTCTCTTCGTAATTCATGAACTCTCCTCCGTAAACTGTCAGGAATTGGAATATTATTCATAGTAAAAAAAGTTTTTGGGCAAAATTTTTCAGGACTTTTTGCAATCTTACAAATTCTTTTAAACAAGTCTATTGTTTACTCGTCATCTCACGTGTGATGATAACTTCTTTGTTTATACGATTTCAATCGATTGCCATGTACAGGTCGACTATTGAGAACTTCTCCACTATTAGTTCTTAATATGTAGAAGCTATTACCAAGAACTCTATGAATAAAGAAAGGACCAGACCATTTGTCTCGAAACTTATCGCCATGAACATTCTGTAAATCAGATCTGTACTCTAACACCATATCTCCTGTCTTGTATGTCATCGTTTGAATTTTCCTATTATGGGTTATCTTTTGCCGTTTTTGTGCATCTTTAATATTTTTAGATGCTTGAATTCGATTATCTTCGAATATTCCCACAACTTCTTCAGTTCTTTTGTGGATCATTTCTTTAAATTGTTTTTCATCAATTTCTTCAACTGGCCAAGTAATAATATCAAGTTCTATGGGTAGTGTAGAAGCTCGTCCATATAATAAATAAAATGGCTCATATTTTGTTGTTCTATTTTTAGTTGTTCGATATGCGAAAAGGTCCGAAGCTATCAGTGTATCCCATTCTTGTGTTGTTTCCTTTACACATTTCTTTAAAGTTTGATAAAGCATTTGATTATATCGTTCTGTCAGTAAGCAGATGTAAGTCTTTGGTGAGTTCCCATTATCTCTATTAGGTTGGTTACTATTTGGCTAACAAATACTGCTCCTTTATCAGATAATATTTCTCTTAAGCAACTATGCCTACATATAATTTCATCATATAGAAACCAAGTGATAGTTTTCGCATCTGCTTTCTCAATAGCTCTGGCTTCTAGCTACTTTGTAAAATAATTTGTAGCTACTACTATATATTTTTTTCCCACTGTTGTTGGCTTCAAGTATACCTGCCACCCAAATTCGAAATCCAAATCCAAAATCCCAAATGCCAAAATCCCAAATCCCAAATCCCAAATTATAATTAGTATTTTTTGTCGAAATCCCAAATACTAGTAATTTGTGCATTTTGGCATCTCAAATCTCAAATTATTTGGGATTTGAGCAACATGTATAGCTTCAAGGAATCTACAATATCTATTTCTAATCGATCAAAAGCTTATACTACTCCAATAAGTCGTAATTCTTCGGTTTGTTTAGGTTTACCCTGTCTTTGACATATATCACATGTCTCTATGTAATTTCGAATATCTTCGCCCATCGTAGGTCAAAAGTATTGTTGTCTCATTTTGTCTATAGTAACCTTTATACCAAAATGTCCGGCATTTGGTATATTGTGCATATTGTATAATATTTTAGCTAAATTTTCTCTTGTGATTACTCTTAGAAGATCGCTCTCTTTGTTTCGCTTATATAAAATATTGTCTTGAACTATATAATGATTCGCTTGTTGTTGTAATTTTTGCCGTTGTTCGTTAGTGCCATTTGGTGGAAAAGTATAATTTATTAAGTATTCTGTTAACTGATTATAAGTGTCTACATCCATTTTCGAAAAGTTTCAGGATTTTGTATCTTTAATAAATATCTGAGTTCTACTATATTTGTTGTCTTAATTAGTTATCCTTGATAGTGCGTCAGCATTGGCGTTAAGCCTTCCTTGCTTATGAATAAGTTCGTAGTCATACTCAGATAATTCAAAAATCCATCTAGCAACTCTTCCTTTAGGTTGTGGGCGATTCTTTAGTCATGCTACATCTGGAATTATATAGAGGCGTTCTAGGACGCTATATATATAAAACGTCCGGAGAACGCACTAGAACGGTACGTTCTAGTACGCTATATATACGAAACGTTCGGAGAACACACTAGAACGGTGCGTTCTAGTATGCTATATATACAAAACGTTCGGAGAACGCACTAAAACGGTGCGTTCTAATACGCTATATATACGAAGCGTTCGGAGAACGTACTAGAACGGCATATTTAATACGCTATATGAACGTATGTGATGTTTGTAGGACACTATAGATCGGTGTATTTTGGACGCACTAGAACGTTTATATTTAATTCCTGATGTAAAGCGAAGTTATCTGTATATAAATCAAACTTGGGGCCATGTAGATAATGTTTAAAATGTTATACAGCCCATATTGCAGCAAGACATTCTTTTTCTAGCACAGTGTAATTTAGTTCGGAAGCTGACAACAGGTAACTGGCGTAATCGATAGGGTGTTCGAGATTTTCTGTATCTTTCTGGGAGAGCACAGCTCCAATTCCCCAGTTAGATGCATTAGTAGCTAGTAAAATCATTTTGAAAAGTCAGGGTATATCATTATGGGAGCCAAATATACCTGCCGCCCAAATTCAAAATCCAAATGCCAAAATCCCAAATGCCGAAATCCCAAATCCCAAATCCCAAATACTAATAATTTGTGCATTTTGGCGTCCCAAATCCCAAATTATTTGGGATTTGGGCAACACGTATAGAGCCAAAGTTACAAAGTTAATCGTCCTTTCAGTGTATCAAACATGAGTTGGTGTTCGGGCTTCCATTCAAATATTACGCTTCTCTTTGTAAGGTTATGTAATGGTTTCGTGATTGTGGCAAAACCTTTTACAAATCTTCGATAATATGAGGCTAGTCCCAAGAAGGCTCTCACGTTTGTCTTGTTTTGTGAAACTGAATAATGCTACACCTTCTCAATCTTCGAAAGGTCTGGGGCTATTCCATCGATCGTTATAATATGTCCCAAAAATATTAATCTTGTCTTGAAAAAGTCGCACTTTTCCAAGTTTATCTTTAATTTGGCATTTCCTAGAAATGTAAACACATCCTTCAAATGTTCTAGGTACTCTTCATAAGTTTTCGAATATATTATAATATCGTTAATATAAACTAATATGAACTTCCAAGTAACCTCATGGAAGACTTTATCCATCACTCGTTGAAAGGTTGCAGGGATATTGATAAGTCCGAAAGGCANTGCCGAAATCCCAAATCCCAAATCCCAAATTATAATTAGTATTTTTTGCCGAAATCCCAAATCCCAAATCCCAAATTATAATTAGTATTTTTTGCCGAAATCCCAAATCCCAAATCCCAAATACTAATAATTTGTGCATTTTGGCGTCCCAAATCCCAAATTATTTGGGATTTGGGCAACACGTATAGAGCCAAAGTTACAAAGTTAATCGTCCTTTCAGTGTATCAAACATGAGTTGGTGTTCGGGCTTCCATTCAAATATTACGCTTCTCTTTGTAAGGTTATGTAATGGTTTCGTGATTGTGGCAAAACCTTTTACAAATCTTCGATAATATGAGGCTAGTCCCAAGAAGGCTCTCACGTTTGTCTTGTTTTGTGAAACTGAATAATGCTACACCTTCTCAATCTTCGAAAGGTCTGGGGCTATTCCATCGATCGTTATAATATGTCCCAAAAATATTAATCTTGTCTTGAAAAAGTCGCACTTTTCCAAGTTTATCTTTAATTTGGCATTTCCTAGAAATGTAAACACATCCTTCAAATGTTCTAGGTACTCTTCATAAGTTTTCGAATATATTATAATATCGTTAATATAAACTAATATGAACTTCCAAGTAACCTCATGGAAGACTTTATCCATCACTCGTTGAAAGGTTGCAGGGATATTGATAAGTCCGAAAGGCATCACGAGGAACTCATAGGTACCAACTGGGGTAGTGAAAGTAGTCTTCTCTCAGTCTTTAGCGAATACTTTCACTGCCAAAAACCTGAAGCGAGGTCTAAAGTTAAAAAGAAGGCGGAGTGTCCCAGGGTATCTAACATGTCTGCTATCTGTGGTACTGGGTATACGTCAGGTTTCATGACCGCATTCAATTTTCAGTAATCTACGCAGAGCCTGTATTTCTCATTCTTCTTATTTACTATTACAATAGGTGCGGACCAAGGACTAAACGACTTTCGAATTAGTCAATTCTTTAGCATATTTGCTATTTCCTTTTTCAAAAATTCCAAGTATCGGGACGAGGTTCTATAGGGGTTTAATTTTATTGGCTTTACTTTGCCGATGTCTATTGTATAGTGATAAAGGTTTGTTATCCCTAATTCTGAAAGATTCTTAGCTACCAAATTCAGAAATCCTTTGATGATTTCGTGAACTTGCGGCTTATATTGGTTTTCTTCAAGTTTCTCTACTCCACCTCATACCAAATTGCAATGAATGTCTTGTATTTCCTTTCGTGATATAATGGAAATAATTTTCTCATCTTGCTGATGTTCTTTCCAGACTTCGTATATATCCTAACTTGTTTCTATATATATGCCACATCAGCAATAGGAATTAGGTCCTGCTGCTTTGCATCACTCTTGAACACTTTTCTTTCTTTTGACCAGATCAAAACAATAAGATAACTGATTATATAATTTCCATGTAATAAGCTTCGAATCCTTACGCATTCCTTCAGGAGTAAATTTGTATTTCATATAGGATTCTTGATACGGGAGTTCATAAGTTAATCCTGCGAAGTTTACTTCTTCTTCATCAGTATTCGAATCATCACTACTTTCTACATATTCTTCTTCGCTATCATTCTCTTCTTTATCATCGTCCAAGACAGTGGTTCTAGTATTTTTGCACAAGATTTGAGCTGTTCGCTTTTTATCTTTTAAAATTAATTTACATTCTTGGTAATCTATTATAGCGTGTGCTTTCCTCAACCAATCTGTTCCCAAAATTAATGCTTAACCTGCTGTATCAATGACTTCTATGTCGACAGCTACCACAATTTCTTCCAACTTTATTGGTACTTGTGTTATGATTCCTAAACTAGGACATCTTTCTACGTGTATACTGGTTATTTTTCTTTTGGATGTTTTCTCAATTCTTCGTCCTATGGATTCCATGAAATTCTTCAAAATGATACTAATAGATAAACCATTATCAAGTATTACTTCGACTTTCCATCCAACTACTTGGGCTTTACAAGTCATGGGCGTATTCCCTTCTACTGTCGTATAATTGGCCATCTTTACAATCCTAGTAAGCTTAGGTGTTAACTATACCTGCTGCCCAAATTCAAAATTCAAATGCCAAAATCCCAAATCTCAAATCCCAAATTACAATTAGTATTTTTTGCCGAAATCCCAAATCTCAAATACTAGTAATTTGTACATTTTGGCATCCCAAATCCCAAATTATTTGGGATTTGGGCAACATGTATAGTGTTAACGCCTTTCATGTCTCACTTCTATAATGTGGCATAGCTATCAATTGTCCTAAAGTGATATTGGCTCTTGTCGCAAGTAAATCTGAGACGATAAAATATGGTGGACATTTTGTATCATAAGTGGTTGTTGGACAGGGGGTATTTTCTTTTTTTTTTTTTGTTTAAGATCTTCGGATACTTCTTTTTTCTTTTCTGCAGAACGCAGTCTTTTTGTGATTGGTTGCAGAGCATCTTGTTTACTTGTGGACTCAATACTTATATTATCTGCACTCTCACCTTCCTGAGATGCGCCTGTTAGTTTAAATGCTGTATTCTTTCCTAAACAGTAGAGATGGGTTGTTAGATTTCTTCTTCTTGAATTATAAACGTATTACTATTTACTTCTCCTTGCGAAACTTGTTGTGTAGTTTGGTTCACTATTGTATTAGTCAAAGAAGACTATACCTGTCGNCAAGTCATGGGCGTATTCCCTTCTACTGTCGTATAATTGGCCATCTTTACAATCCTAGTAAGCTTAGGTGTTAACTATACCTGCTGCCCAAATTCAAAATTCAAATGCCAAAATCCCAAATCTCAAATCCCAAATTACAATTAGTATTTTTTGCCGAAATCCCAAATCTCAAATACTAGTAATTTGTACATTTTGGCATCCCAAATCCCAAATTATTTGGGATTTGGGCAACATGTATAGTGTTAACGCCTTTCATGTCTCACTTCTATAATGTGGCATAGCTATCAATTGTCCTAAAGTGATATTGGCTCTTGTCGCAAGTAAATCTGAGACGATAAAATATGGTGGACATTTTGTATCATAAGTGGTTGTTGGACAGGGGGTATTTTCTTTTTTTTTTTTTGTTTAAGATCTTCGGATACTTCTTTTTTCTTTTCTGCAGAACGCAGTCTTTTTGTGATTGGTTGCAGAGCATCTTGTTTACTTGTGGACTCAATACTTATATTATCTGCACTCTCACCTTCCTGAGATGCGCCTGTTAGTTTAAATGCTGTATTCTTTCCTAAACAGTAGAGATGGGTTGTTAGATTTCTTCTTCTTGAATTATAAACGTATTACTATTTACTTCTCCTTGCGAAACTTGTTGTGTAGTTTGGTTCACTATTGTATTAGTCAAAGAAGACTATACCTGTCGTCCAAATTCAAAATCCAAATGCTGAAATTCCAAATGACAAAATTCCAAATCCCAAATTATAATTAATATTTTTTGCCGAAATCCCAAATCCCAAATACTAGTAATTTGTGCATTTTGGTGTTTCAAATTGCAAATTATTTGGGATTTGGACAACATGTATAAAGGAGGCATAGTATTGATAGGTCGTGAGGCAGCGGAAGCAACTGGATTTATTTGATTCCTTTAATTTCCTTGTCTCATAGAACAGCTCCAAGTCATATGTCCAGTCTGTCCACAATGGTAGCAGTTTGGTGGATTATTATAACTTCTAAAACTCTATCTTCTATTGCCATTGTAATTATTATAACCTTGTTCTTTGTTATTATTGTTATAGTTTGGTCTGTTATTATTAAAAGTATTAGTTGCTCTTTCTCTTTTTTTAATGATCTTCTACAATGTTTCAGCAATAGGCGCAAAGGCTTTCTGTACTATTCGTTCTATCACATCTTCGCTTTCGTTATTTTTACTTCGAGAAGGTACGGATCCTTGCATGCCCATAGAAGTGGTAGTGGTATATCCTGTTATAGCTTTGGGATAAGTTTGAACATTTTCTTCAAATTGTTTGGCTGTTCTAATCGCTTTTTCCAATGTTGGCTTCTCTTGGGACATGATAAATAGTTGGACTTGATAGGCAATGTCTTTTCGTAATCCTTTCAAAAACTGCCAGACTTTTTCGTCTTCACTCCATCTATTATTACCATCTATTCGCTTAATTAATTTCTTAATATCATTCGAATATTGTTCTACAGTTTCGCCTAGTTTCTGTACTTTCATTTGTAACTCAAATCTCCATTGATTTATTAACGTAGTTGTTCGAAAGGTGGCCAAGAAAGATGTTTCAAAGGAGGTTTGGTTTGTATTGTTCCAATGATTGATGGGGTTCTGTCCTTCTTGCGCTTCATTGAACCATTGTCCTGCTGTACCCTGTAGATATCCACTGACTACTTGGAGTTTGTATTCATCAGTATATTGGTTTATTCTTGCCGATCGATTAAATTCTTCTAACCATTCCATGGAATCTTGATTTCCTCCGAAAAATGATGACATTCTTGCATCGTTCCTTATGCGAAACGCATTTTGGAGTCCCAGTATTAAGGCATTCGCTGTTACCGGAGAGAATTACCATGGTCAAAATATACTAAAACACATGACCATAATATTAATTAACCTTGTATTTTAATAGAAACTATTATATATTAATGGAAATATTANACATAATAAATGGTCGGGCTTGGTAGGCAATATCTTTTCGTAATCCTTTCAAAAACTGCCAAACTTTTTCGTCTTCGCTCCATCTATTATTACCATCTATTCGCTTAATTAATTTCTTAATATCATTCGAATATTGTTCTACAGTTTCGCCTAGTTTCTGTACTTTCATTTGTAACTCAAATCTCCATTGATTTATTAACGTAGTTGTTCGAAAGGTGGCCAAGAAAGATGTTTCAAAGGAGGTTTGGTTTGTATTGTTCCAATGATTGATGGGGTTCTGTCCTTCTTGCGCTTCATTGAACCATTGTCCTGCTGTACCCTGTAGATATCCACTGACTACTTGGAGTTTGTATTCATCAGTATATTGGTTTATTCTTGCCGATCGATTAAATTCTTCTAACCATTCCATGGAATCTTGATTTCCTCCGAAAAATGATGACATTCTTGCATCGTTCCTTATGCGAAACGCATTTTGGAGTCCCAGTATTAAGGCATTCGCTGTTACCGGAGAGAATTACCATGGTCAAAATATACTAAAACACATGACCATAATATTAATTAACCTTGTATTTTAATAGAAACTATTATATATTAATGGAAATATTAATATCAGTATAATAATCTTATTTAATAATTAGTAACATTTAACAATAATTAAAAAAGATTAGCAATATTTATTAACATATATTTTAACAAAGTCAAATAATTTTAGTCACACAAATTATAGTAACACAAGTCACATGTTCACGTGATATGGTTACACAAATATTTTACAATTATTAACACTTATTATTAATTAGTATTACTTAGTATTAACTATTATTACATAGTATTTATTAGTATTAATTATTAGTATAACATATATTCTATATTTAGTAAGTTATATGGTAGATATATTAACCAATAGTATTTGTATACAGTAAGGCACAGTAAGGCACAGTAAAGCACAGTAATGGCACAGTAATGTATTTGCCTATTGTTGACTCAAATAGTTTTTTTTTATTACATATATTATTTTATATTTACTATTTATACTTATTATTATCTTATTATTTATTATTTATTATTAATTATTATATTATTTTTATTTTTATAAATCTTAATGTAAATCACTTAGAAATTAGTGTAACAAAATATGTATTACAACTGTAGATCAATAGTGTAATAGATAGTGTAATTAATAGTGTAAAGTACAGCGTAATCAATAGCGTAATCTATTATGTATATAAAGGATTGAATTTCTCTTCTCTCAATCCTCAGTTAGTTGGTTAGAAAGGTCCATTAACTCAATAATAAACTTATAGTTTAATCAAATAATACATTTCTTGATGAATTATTATTTAATCCTTTGTAAAAACCTTTATAATAATACTTTGCTGTGTAATCTTAGTATTATTCTTTATTATAAACTATTATTCTGCTTTGTGATCTTAATAATTAGTTTGTAGTTTCTTAGTGAAATTCTTTTAAATACCCTGCTTAGTGATCTCGGTATTTGTTTTAATAATTAGATAACTTGCTATGTGATCTCGTTATCTTGTATAAATTTAGCCTTGCTTAGTGTTCTGGGCTTGAATTCTTAGTGAATTGTTATTAAACTTAGTATTTACCCTTATAAAACCCCACCCCTGCCTCTTTCGTCTTAATTCTGCAATACTTTAATTCCTTCCCAATTATACTTTAATAATAGTATAAATTCTTTAGCTTTAGTAAATTAAGTATAGTGCTGTGTGTCTTATACAAATTAATCTCTGCTAATAGTTGTCTGTTTCCGTCTTTTATTTGGAAAGTAAATCACGGTCAACACTATATATACCCTCTGTATTCAATTTGATTCCTATAGCTTTTGGTTGTAGAATTTTGTAAGAAATGAAAATTATCTTATAATAAAATTTTATAAATTAAAACTCTAAGAAATAACTTATAAAAATTAACCTGTAATAAAATGTTAAAAATATTTATTAAAAAAAAATACTTTATTAAATAAACCCTGGAATCTTGAAATAAATAATTTAATATTATAATTAATTAATGAAAAGATTATGAATGTTATGGGATTTATTGCTTGATTGCTTAATTATATAACATTATAATTCTTGAGTTAATAATAATAATATAACTTGAAATTCTTGAATAATATTATGGAAATAAATGAGAAGTCGAAACATTACGTCGAATGTAAATGGAGAATATTATTATCTTAAAGATAATAAACCCTGTATTAATAATAATAACGACAACGAAACATTGGAAATTCGGCTGTGCGATTTTCAGCCGAAATATAACCGAAAGTCGGACGAAATTTTTTTTTTTTTTTTTGCCGATTGTTATGCCGATTGGCAGCCAATCGACAAAAATTCGGTAAAAAAAATTCTGATAGAAATNAATAACTTATAAAAATTAACCTGTAATAAAATGTTAAAAATATTTATTAAAAAAAAATACTTTATTAAATAAACCCTGGAATCTTGAAATAAATAATTTAATATTATAATTAATTAATGAAAAGATTATGAATGTTATGGGATTTATTGCTTGATTGCTTAATTATATAACATTATAATTCTTGAGTTAATAATAATAATATAACTTGAAATTCTTGAATAATATTATGGAAATAAATGAGAAGTCGAAACATTACGTCGAATGTAAATGGAGAATATTATTATCTTAAAGATAATAAACCCTGTATTAATAATAATAACGACAACGAAACATTGGAAATTCGGCTGTGCGATTTTCAGCCGAAATATAACCGAAAGTCGGACGAAATTTTTTTTTTTTTTTTTGCCGATTGTTATGCCGATTGGCAGCCAATCGACAAAAATTCGGTAATAAAAATTCTGATAGAAATCAGAAAGAAATATTCAACAATCGGAAAGAAAACGGTAAGTAAATTTATTCAAAATTCTGATAGCAATCAGAAAGAAATATTCAAAATTTGGAAAGAAAACGGTAAGTAAATTTATTCAGAATTCTGATGGAAATCAGAAAGAAATATTCAAAATCCGGTAAGTAAATTTATTCAGAATTCTGATGAAAATCAGAAAGAAATATTTAAGAAATGTTCAAAATCCGGTAAGTAAATTTATTCAGAATTCAGATAGAAATCAGAAAGAAATATTCAAAAATTGTTCAAAATCCCGTAAGTAAATTTATTCAGAACTCAGATAGAAATCAGAAAGAAATATTCAAAATCCGGTAAATAAACTTGGTCAAAATTCCGATAGAAATCAGAAAGAAATATTCAAAATTCGGAAAGAAAACGGTAAGTAAACTTGGTTAAAATTCCAATAGAAATTAGAAAGAAATATTCAAAAAATCGGAAAGAAAACATAGTTAAAATTCTGATAGAAATATTCAAAATCCGGTAAGTAAACTTGATCAAAATTCTGATAGAAATCAGAAACAAATATTCAAAATTCGGAAAGTAAACTTGGTCAAAATTCTAATAGAAATCAGAAAGAAATATTCAAGAATTGGTTAAAATCCGGTAAGTAAACTTGGTCAAAATTCTAGAAATTAGAAAGAAATATTCAAAAAATCAGAAAGAAAACTTAGTTAAAATTCTAATAGAAATCAAAAACAAATATTCAAAATTCGGAAAGTAAACTTGGTCAAAATTCTGATAGAAATCAGAAACAAATATTCAAAAATTGATTAAAATCTGGTAAGTAAACTTAATCAAAATTCTAGAAATCAGAAAGAAATATTCAAAAAATCGGAAAGAAAACTTAGTTAAAATTCTAATAGAAATCAAAACAAATATTCAAAATTCGGAAAGTAAACTTGGTCAAAATTCTGATAGAAATCAAAAACAAATATTCAAGAATTGGTTAAAATCTGATAAGTAAATGAAAATGGCTAATGTTCTTTATTAAATAATCTAAAAATAATCATTAAAAATAATAAAAATAATATTAAAATATCCTAAAATATATTGATAAATGTCTATATATTATATACTTATTAAAATTATTATTGTTCAGCCGAAATTTTTGAACTAGAAGTACTAGCAAAACTCGGCTCATCTTCCCCCTCTGTTTGCACGAATTCGGTGTCATAAACGACATCTTCTTGTTCATTATATGCCCAATTAGAGGCTTTCGCTGGAGGGGGAAATCATACCGCTGAATTTCATCAGAATAGTTTTGTTTTCATTGTAATTGAGCAGTAGTACTTGAAGCCGATTTGGGATCAAGTACATTTTTGAGCAAGTGTTTTAGCTAAATATTACGTGAAAATAGATTAAAAAAAAAATAAGTATTAAGGAAATTTCGGTAATAAATCGATAATAAATTAGTAATAATTGTTAAAGAATAAAAGCATTTCGGAAATAAATCAGAAATTGTTTTTTTGCATATAATATTAAAAAAAAGAGAGAAAAAATAAGTATTAGTAATATTTCAGTAATAAATTGAAAGAGAAAAAAATAAATATCAATAATAAATCGATAATAATTCGGTAATAAATAAAAGAATATAATTTTTTGTATAAAATATTAAAAAAAAGAGAAAAAAAATAAGCATTAGTAATATTTCGGTAATAAATTGAAAAAGAAAAAAAATAAAATTGATAATAAATCGATAATAAATCGGTAATAAATAAAAAGATATATATAATATTAAAAAAAAAAAGAAAAAATAAGTATTAGTAATATTTCAGTAATAGAAAAAAAATAAAATCATTAATAAATCGATAATAAATCGGTAATAAATAAAAGAATATAATTTTTTACATATAATATTAAAAAAAAGAGAAAAAAAATAAGCATTAGTAATATTTCGGTAATAAATTGAAAAAGAAAAAAAATAAAATTGATAATAAGTCGATAATAAATCGGTAATAAATAAAAGAATATAATTTTTTACATATAATATTAAAAAAAAGAGAAAAAAAATAAGCATTAGTAATATTTCGGTAATAAATTGAAAAAGAAAAAAAATAAAATTGATAATAAGTCGATAATAAATCGGTAATAAATAAAAGAATATAATTTTTTACATATAATATTAAAAAAAAGAGAAAAAAAATAAGCATTAGTAATATTTCGGTAATAAATTGAAAAAGAAAAAAAATAAAATTGATAATAAGTCGATAATAAATCGGTAATAAATAAAAAGATATATATAATATTAAAAAAAAAAAGAGAAAAAATAAGTATTAGTATTATTTCGGTAATAAATTAAAATCATTAATAAATCGATAATAAATCGCATAATAAATCAGTAACATTTCAGAAATAAATACTAACCTCCACAGACCGCCAGGAAAAATCATAAACATTTACTATTGTTTTCGAACGATCTTCTTCGTCGGTATCGGACATTTCTGATGAATGAAAGGCGCGATCCGCCAACATTCGCAATAATGATTCTTTATCATAGTCTGTAATATTAGGATCATTTTTTCTAAATAATTCTTTTGCCGCTTTAATACGACGGATTTTTTTCTAAATTCAGAATATAATCATATAATTTAGTATATAATTGACATAATAAAAGTAATAACTGTAAATAATAAATTATATACATCATTTTGCCGATTGTTGGCATGTATACGACGAAGATCTTTCGGAAGTTTTCCAGAATTACGCATTCGCGCAGTGGCTCGTCGAGATTTATGTATATTATTGAGCCATTTCGTTAACTGCGTAACCGAAGGTCTAAATTTCGGTGCTAACGATTTTTGTAATTTTGGTATTAATTTGCGACGAATTTCGCAATTATTCACACTAGTAAATGTTTGGTTGTAATTAAGACTAAATTCGGAATCAATTGTTTTTATAATTGTTTTCATTTCATTCTGTAAAAAATAAAAAAAATAAAAAAAAAATTGCTTAAAACCACATTCTGAATGCTAACCGAATTACTAACCCTGACGCCTTTTTCATTCTTTTCATCATCTGATTCAGTATCTTCTTCTTCCGAATCATTGCCAAACACTTTTTTTCCTTTATTTGTTTTGGCGATTTTTTTTGATTTTAATTTTCGTCCTTTTGGACGTTTTGAAGGAATTATTTCAGATTCGGTACCAGAATCACCTGGACTGGATCTTACCGAAATAGATTCCGGAATTCGATATTTTCAAAATCGATCAAAATTTTTTATGAGCTGATCATTTTCAGCACCGAATTGTTGATTAATATTAGCCAAAAAATCTATTTCTTCCTTCATTTGGTTTATATTTTCTTGACTTTTTTCTAATTTTTCTTCAAAATTAATTTCCATTTGAGAGTTTTGCTTTTTAAGTTCGGCAATTTCCTCTTTTAATTTTCGATTTTCTGAAAATGAGATAAAATCCGGAAGCATATTTTGTGAAACAGAACTCATTTCGGAAACAATGCAGCAAATAGAATATATACAAGTATTTACCAGTTTTTAATTCGTCTACTGTCTCTGGAATTGTACTTTCAAGTTCTTCCGAAAAGTGTACAGTTTGAGGAGCAGAAGTCTGTTCCTTATATGATCGTGGTAGACGAATATTGTATTTTTCTTTTAAAGAAGAAATATCAACACTTTTTTTAGAAGTTTCGGAAGATTCTGGCTCATTATGAGCAGAAGAAGGTTCATTTTGCAAAGAAGAAAGCTCAACGTGTCTTTTTATATGAATTCGCGGTGTTCGCGATTCTTGAGACATTATAAGAAAAAATAAGTGGAAAGAAAGAAAAAATAAGAAATAATAGAAAGAAGAAAGAAATAATAGAAAGAAGAAAGAAATA
>PQFF01000102.1:1283824-1299025 GCA_003547095.1 Diversispora epigaea | reverse complement strand
GTTCTATTTCGGCATAAATCAAGAACAAATGTGTAATGTCGAATTGTGGGATACTGAATTTTATCCTAAAAGCCGAGATTGTATTATTCCAGTCCATCATATTCTTGGACGATTTGTGCCGGTTAAGTATAAAATTTCAGATCGTAAAAATGCTAAAGAGTATTTGGTAGTAAATCCAATAAATAGAAAATATAATTTACGCTAAAAATTATCTTTCTTATTTTATTCCGAAATGATTAGAATTATGTAATTTTATTAAAATTTTCATAAATTCAGAAATAAATCAGAAATAAATGATAAATCAGAAATTTTGCATTAAAATCATCCGAATTCAGTAATTTTTTTTCCGAAATGATAAAGATTTTATTAAATTTTCTAAATTTTGGCTAAAATTTATTAACGGTCAAATTTAAGATAAATTTTTGCGAAAAGAGTATATTTCCGAAATTGACATTTTGACAGCATCAAAATATTGTATAAATTTCAGCACGAATTCGGAAATTCTGAATTTTGGTTGAAACTAAAATCTGAAATTCTGAATTTTGGCTAAAATTTATTAACAGTCGAATTTAAGATAAATTTTTGCGAAAAGAGCATATTTCTGAAATTGACATTTTGACAGTAAAATAGTATTAAAATATTTTATTAAATTTCAGCACGAATTTCCGAATTTGTACTGAAATTATTAAACGGTCGAATTTAAGATAAATTTTTGCAAAAAGAGTATATTTTCAAAATATCCATTTCGACAATAAAACAGCATCAAAATATTGTATAAATTTTGGTATGAATTCAGAAATTTCGAATTTTGGTCGAAACTTAAAAATCAATTCAAAATTTCCTGAAATTTCTAAGAGCTGATTTTTTTTTAACAATCAGCCGAAAGTTAACCGAATTTTGATATTGCCAATTTGCCTTATTTCGCTTACAATATTGTGAATGAAATATGCTTATTTTATATATAATTTCTAAATGTCTAATAATTGGCAAGAAACAAGAATTCTTTATAAATTCTGAATTTTTGCCGAATTTTATTAATAAGCCGAAATATCATATTTTCGAAATGGATAAGCTGAATTTAGGCAGAATTATTCCGAAATTTTATATTTCCGAAATGTCCATTTCGACAACAAAACAGCGTACCAAATTTCAGCACGAATTCAGAAATTCTGAATTTTGGTCGAAACTTAAAAATCAACTTTAAGTTAAGTTTCGATCAAAATTCAGAATTTTCGAATTTTGGCTGAAATTTATTAATGGCCGAATTTTGATATAGTCGATTTGCCTCATTTCGACTAGTGAATCTAAGGACAACATAATGAAATAATGAATGAATAAATGAGAGAAATAACCGAATAACGAATAAAGGATACTAGAATATAAAATAATGGAATAACTGATAAATAATCACCAAAGGTCTGATTCCTTTTCTAAAATAACTGAATCAGTGGTACCTTCTAATTAACAGTTATGTACCTATCGGGGAAGGACTATAAACTCCTAAAAGAACCGTAAAGTCACCCTTAGAATTATATCTTTACCGAAAGGCAGGTGACAAACATGGTGCCTTCTAGCAGAAAGGAATTGAATTTTGAAAAAGAAACTTTGGAAACGAAATAGTTAGCCTCCATGCGAAGCTCTTCGTGAAATCAATGTTACTAGCACGACTAGGTAAAGATAATGGCTACAAAGGAACTGAAGCTACCAATAAATAAAACTAATATACGGAACTAGAAGAATTATTGAAATTAATGTTGAAATTAGAAAACACTAGGGAAACCCTGTCAAATTGAAATGGAAAAAGGTCGGTAAGGAATGTCAACAAATAAGGAAATTGGAATAATAAAGAAATAAAATTTGAGATTTAAAATTATATTTGGAATTGGGTAAGCTACGTGACAACATCTCTGGATGAAAAATGCCTGGACTCGTGAAACACCTCTATGCTCAGATAGTTAAAAGTACATATAAATTGACACTGGCCACTCGTATTTAAAATCAACTATGAAAAGGGAAAATGAGATATAAAAATTTAATTGGAATATTAGTGTGGAGTGTACCTTAAAGGAAACATATAAACGACGTGTGGAGTGTACTTCAAGGGAAACACATTAAAGGATGCACCTAAAGTGAAAGGTACTTTGACGAAAGGAAACACTTTAGGAAGGTTAGAGGGGAGTACAGATAAGTCAATGGTGGAACCCTCTCTGCAATGGAAGAACCACTAACCTCAGCATAGAAAAACTGCCATAGTATTTTGTTTAGCCACAATGTAGTTAACACATGTGTGGGTTACCTATTAGGGTTATTATAAGTGGCGCTATACCACTATAAATATCTGCTGAAAAATAATAATCTTAATAGGGAAAGAGGGAAATTTAGAGATGTAGAAGTGCTGTCACCTGCCTTTTGGTAAGACATAATTCTAAGAGTGACTTTACGGTTCTTTTAGGAGTTTATAGTCCTTCCCCGATAGGTACAAGACTGTTGATTAGAAGGTACCACTGATTCAATTATTTTAGAAAGGGAATCAGACCTTTCATTGATTATTTATCAGTTATTCCATAATTTTATATCCAAGTATCCTTTACTTATTATTCATTTATTTTTCTCATTTATCCATTCATTATTTCATTATGTTGTCCTTAGATTTCTTTATTCATAAGATCTTCATCCGGTATCCTGACTTCTATTCGATATTTCATTATTGTTGTTATTAATATACCTGCTACCCAAATTCAAAATCCAAATGCCAAAATCCCAAATGCCAAAATCCCAAATCCCAAATCCCAAATCCCAAATTATAATTAATATTTTTTGCCAAAATTCCAAATCCCAAATACTAGTAATTTGTGCATTTTGGCATCCCAAATCCCAAATTATTTGGGATTTGGGCAACACGTATAATTATTAATACAGGGTTTATTATCTTTAAGATAATAATATTCACCATTTACATTCGATGTTAATGTTTCGACTTCTTCTATATTTTCATGATATTATCCAAGAATTCCAGGTTATATTATTATAATTAACTCAAGAATTATAATGTTATACAATTAAGCAATCAAGCAATAAATCCCATAACATCAATAATCTTTTCATTAATTAATTATAATATTAGATTATTTATTCCAGAATTTCAGAGTTTATTTAATAAAGTATTTTATTAAATAAATATTTTTAACATCTCATTTACAGGTTAATTTTTACAAGTTATTTCTTGGAGTTTTAATTGATAAAATTTTATTATAAGATAATTTTGTACCATTACTGTGCCTTACTGTGCACTACTGCTATTGGCTAATATATATATCTACCATATAACTTACTAAATATAGAATATGTGTTATGCTAATAATTAATACTAATATATACTATGTAGTAATAATTAATACTAAGTAATACTAATTAATAATAAATGTTAATAATTATATAATATTTGTGTAACCATATCATGTGAACATGTGACTTGTGTTACTATAATTTGTGTGACTGAAACTATTTGACTTGTTAAAATACATGTTAATAAATGTTGCTAATCGTTATTAATTTTTTTTTAAAACGCTGTGATCATGCAACTTAGTTTATTAATTAGACCTTACAGACCTATACTTTAAGTTATTGCTAAGTTAAACTATAGTATTAATGCAAACTAGCTACTCACCTATTAAAAATAGTAAAACTATCTCTAAGTGCGATCTTAGGAAATAGTTTAGTGCTATCCGAGTGCCAAGTAAACACCTTTATGCCTTAGCCTATAAGGGCTCGAAGTCTGAGCGCAAGGTTATTTATACCCAAGCTAATCGTTATTAATTATTGTTAAATGTTACTAATTATTAAATAAGACTATTATATTGATATTAATATTTCCGTTGTTACATCAGGAATTAAATATAAACGTTCTAGTGCGTCTAAAATACACCGATCTATAGCGTCCTACGAACACCACCTACGTTCATATAGCGTATTAAATATGCCGTTCTAGTGCGTTCTCCGAACGTTTCGTATATATAGCGTACTAGAACGTACCGTTCTAGTGCGTTCTCCGAACATTTCATATATATAGCGTACTAGAACATACGTTTCGTATATATAGCGTACTAGAACGCACCGTTCTAGTGCGTTCTCCAGACGTTTCGTATATATAGCGTCCTAGAACACCTCTATATAATTCCGGNACTATAGTATTAATGCAAACTAGCTACTCACCTATTAAAAATAGTAAAACTATCTCTAAGTGCGATCTTAGGAAATAGTTTAGTGCTATCCGAGTGCCAAGTAAACACCTTTATGCCTTAGCCTATAAGGGCTCGAAGTCTGAGCGCAAGGTTATTTATACCCAAGCTAATCGTTATTAATTATTGTTAAATGTTACTAATTATTAAATAAGACTATTATATTGATATTAATATTTCCGTTGTTACATCAGGAATTAAATATAAACGTTCTAGTGCGTCTAAAATACACCGATCTATAGCGTCCTACGAACACCACCTACGTTCATATAGCGTATTAAATATGCCGTTCTAGTGCGTTCTCCGAACGTTTCGTATATATAGCGTACTAGAACGTACCGTTCTAGTGCGTTCTCCGAACATTTCATATATATAGCGTACTAGAACATACGTTTCGTATATATAGCGTACTAGAACGCACCGTTCTAGTGCGTTCTCCAGACGTTTCGTATATATAGCGTCCTAGAACACCTCTATATAATTCCGGATGTATATAATAATTTCTATTAAAATACAGGGTTAATTGATATTATAGTCATGCATTTTAGTATATTTTGACCATGGTAATTCTTTCCGATAACAGTTCCTCCTCACTTAATCAAAATGTCCTCATTTTGACTTGTGAGTTTCCTTTCCATTGAATACTCCTTCCTTTGGTGATAACTTCTACAAAATTCAGGTCTTCGAGTTCTATTCTTTCTTCTTTGGTTAGTCCAATTCGTAAAGCTTTCCATCTTAATACTCTTTCTCGTCTTTTCTCTTTCCAATTCAGGTGTTGTCTTCTTCTATTATTCAATTCGTTTGATGGATATTCCATTCTGATTGTTCCTTTTCATTTTGGATTTTCTTTATTAATTATTTTATTTATATCCATCGTCTTTTTACTTTCTGTTACTTAAGTTTTAATTCAAGGTTTATATATTATTTTAATTGTGATCCCCATGTTTGTATGTCCACGTTTTTGATTCGTTTTGCTTTTGTGATTCTTTCAAATATATCGAATTCAACTTCTTCCATCTCTTCTACTTTCATTCGAGTCATTGCTATTGTACGAATTCCTTGTTGTATACTTTTTGCTTCGATTTGATTTCTTATCATATGTAATTCTTCGATATGACATACAAAAATGTCATTATTTGCTGTTTCGATCATACTTTCAATTTGTCTGCTTTTATTTCCTCCATGAATAATGATTCCTATGGTATTAGATCTTGATGATAATAGTCCTTTCATTTCATTTATCGTTCCATTTTCCAGTTGTTTTGTCATTTTACATTGTGCAATCCATTGCAGTATTTGATTTTGTATTACTATTTCTCCAAATAAATCAATTCCGAGTTCTCCAATAATTTAATTCTTCCAGCTTTAAATATATTCCAGTTTCTTCAAGTACTTCTCTTCTTGCTGTCCATTTTGTTGATATATCTGATTCTTCTATATGTTCTCCAGGAGATTGCCAGTGTTCGTAAAATTCTTTGTTTGGATTTATTCTTTTACTAACCTATATTTTCTTCATTTTCTTATCGTAGAGTACTGTTGTAGTATATTTGATTATTTTTATCTTGTTGAGTATTGACATTTTGATTTCTATTTTCTACTGAGTAGAATATCCAGGGTTTTTATATTTTTCGGATTTTTACCATACATGTACTATTCACGTGGTTTTAATTCTTTAATTAGTATTCATTTTAGCTCTTCAGCATACAATTTCAGGGTCAATAACTAATTCTGGATTAATTATTTTATCAAATTCTACTAATATTTTTTCAAATGTATCTCAGTCTTTAATTATTATTTTGTCTTGTTTTTCCTCTTCTTGTTTCTGATATATTTTGAATAGATCGTCGTATTCTTTTAATTCTTTTTCTTTTTTTTCTTTCATAATTCGTTCGATATTATACAGGATTTTGTAGCATAATAAAGTACTTGAAACACAATATTTGTAGTTTTCTTCATTTTCTTTACAATTTTTACAATGGGATATTGATGTTTCCTTCTTCCAAATTATAGGTTCTACTGGTTAGCATTTCTCTACTTCTTTGGTAAGTATTTCTATCTGATCTTGTTCTTCTTTTAATTCTTGTTGTTGGTTCTGATTTACATTTTCTAGTTCATTAATTCGTTCTTCTTGATCTTGATTTATCATTCGTAATTGTTCTAATTTTTGTTTTAACTCTTCAATTTTTTTTTTTAGGATCGTTACTTGTTTTCAGGCTTGAAGTGTGTTTTCTGTAATTTGTGTTTCTTCTGGTTCTTCGATAATCGGTACTCCCAATATTTGTTTGATTTCCTTTTCTGTTTGTTCGTTATTTATTACTTGTTCTTCCAGGGGGTTGGTATTCTTTCTGCCATCTTTACTTCTCGGGTCGTTGTCTTCCATTGCATTACACATCTGAATGCAAGGTCTTGCCAGTATTTATCTTCCTTAATTTTATTTTCTTTTCTACAATCTTCACACTTTGAATATTTATTGAACCAATATCTGTGTTTCCAACAATACAGGTGTTTGCAATGTAGATATTCATCGTAATTCATACATTGTTCCCATTTGCACTTTTTTCCAGCGAAGGATCTTATTTCCCAGAATACTCTAGGTGCACATTTACAGGGGTTAGTTTTGTAGTCGTGTTCGAAGCAATATTTACTTTGTTTTCTGTAGCAGGTACAGATTCTGTACTCGATTCCTGCTTCATTATATTCTAAGGCACCATAGGGACAGTTTCTCTTGTCGTGAATCATGGTAATGTTTGTATTGAATAAGTGAATATTTCCATCTTTCAGTTTCTTGTGATTGAAGAATTGGCATTGTTGGATACAATATTTGTTCATTTTCTTTGTTCAGCTTTTCTCCAATCTTGAACCTTTCCTTTTCCTTTATTGTTTAATCCAGTTTTCTTTAATATTTGTTCTTCTGTATCGTTAGGCTAGTCGATATTTTCTTTTACTGTTTCCTTTTTATATTCAGGGTTGTAGTTGGTCCATTGGCATAACTATTCATTACAGGGATGATTCTAGCTTTCTTTAATGATTCTCCCTCATAATTTCTCTCATAACTGTAAGATCTTTCGCGTTTTTCCAATTGAGTTTCTCTGTAGTCATATAATTCTTTCCTTTCTGGCACTTCAGTTTTTCCTTTTCTTTCACATCCGTAACATCTTTCGTATCATGTTTCTCTGATTTTCAGGGGTTTGAGATCTATTAATCTTGTTGTTCTCTTACAGAAGCAACAATGAGTATCTATTTTGTAGTCTGGATCTCTTTCATCTTTTTGTCTTAAGGTCATTTCGTATATAGGAGTTCGTTTACATTCACATCTTCTCGCACTATTTTTAACATATCTAGGATAGTCACATTTCTTATTCACATTTGCTGAGAATTTGTGCTGTTCAGGTTTTCTTCCACACCTATTACAGAGTTTTGATGATTGTTATGCGTAGTTGTAGTTTGAGGATCTGAATCTCTTTCCGTAAGACATTATTTTGTTTCTTTAATATTGAGGATTCTTTTTGTAAGTTTTTATTAATACTTTTCAAATGGTAAGTTTCGGAGTTTGTTTCTTTAAAGATTTGGTTTCTGTTCTTTGGTCTTGTTTTGTGAGTTTTTCATTGATCTAAATATTTTCCAGAGGATTGAATTCGTATTCTTTTTATAAGTATTGGTTTGTTTACTTTGGCGTTCTGACTCCTTTATATTTTGTTACTTTGTTTTGGTCAACTGTTCTCTTATCTCTCTTTGTTTATTTCAGGAGGTCATTATCTTGGTCAAATATTTCTGATAAGTCTATTCTTTTCTTCCAATATTCTTTTTAATTTACCTTTTCCAGTCTGTTTATATAATAATGTGAAGTTCCCATGTCTCTCTGTTTTGATACAATTTTAATCTATCTGAATGTATTGGTTCCTTCATTAATCCAAATTGGTTTGATAAGATATAACTTCCTTTATCGAGTCGTTTCTTTACTGTGAATGGTCCTTTCCACTTCTTATCTAACTTTCCTGACCACTGTTTATCTAATCTTGAGTCATATATTAATATTTGGTCTCCTTTTTGATAGATAATTTCTCTTTTTTTTTTCTATCTCTGTGACGTTTTTGAGATTTCTCCTGAGATAATCTAATCAATTTCTTGGCTTTTTGTTGATGTTGTGGTAACATTTCTTCTAATTCATATATCCTTTTTAATATCGAATCTTCTAAATTTATCTTATTATCTTCGAGTGACTCTTTGTGGTCTATTTCCAGGGGTAATTTTTAAAGAGTGCTCTTGATTTCTAGTTACATATTCTCTTTCTTTTACTTTTCAGGGTTTCTAACTATTTATTTTCTAAATCTGTAATAATGTCTCTGTTTCTTGTTTCTGTTATCGTCGTGATTATCTTGATTGTAACAATTATAATTTCTACAGTTATTATCTTTATTTAGGTAATTGTTATTCTTATATTTGTTTCTTTTAATCAGTCTTCTGCATTTTTTACTAATATGTTCTTTCTTTCCACAATTATAGCATTCAATATTATACTTTTTCATCTGAATGTTGTTGTCGTCGTGTTAATATTTTTCCATTTTTGTTAACTTTACTGTAAGTTTATTCATTTTTCTAGTTAACTTTCTTATTATCTCCTTTAGTTCTTCTTTTTCTTCATTGTTTTCTTTATTTCTAATGGTTTTACTTTTTATTTTCTCTTCTGGTTATTCCCATCCCGATATAAGTTCTTCTTCATCTATTTCATCTTGTTGTTCCTATTTTGTTAGGAATTTTTCTTCGTTTAATTCTTTTCGTGTTTTCTGAATTTCTTCAATCATTGTTGCAGCTTTTTCTTCTACTTCTGTTATTGGTTCTAAGGGTTCTTTTATTGTTTCTATCTGTTTATCAATTTTTCTCTTTATATTTCTTCTTATAATCTATCTTTCATTTAATTCCAGTTTTAGTTTTTCTGATGTTGCTTTCCAAATTCTCTAATTCCCTGAAGTTTTCTCTGTCATTTTCATTGTCTTTTTATAACTTTTCTATTGTCGATCGTTGAATGTCATTTATCTTTCCTTATTTATCGCACTTTGTTGTTGAAGGTACTCCTTATCGGAATTTTTATAGAAGATAGAGCCTCTTGCAATAAGTTTTCTCGTCCTTACGGTTACTTTTCTCTTAATAATTGTGGCAGTCTCCCTGGTCCATAATATTTTTTCCGAATTTACTTTTCATTGAATCCTGCAATAAGTTTCCTTATTTCATATCAAGAGACTTCTTATCGTAAATATATATCCCGCAGTTTTCTGAGGCTGATGGTTTCCACAATTATTCATTAAAGATACTATTCACCGAAACTGTTCAAGATGGTTTCCCTTCGGGTGTAGTTTTAAGACATACAGGTCTAAAAAAATAATAATAATAATAACTGTCCGCCATTCCCAAAATAATTAAATCTAGCATGCATGCTCCTTCCAAAATTTTCCATACTAAAAATCAAATTACTATAGTCTTAACCAAAATAATTAAAATAAAATAAAATATATACAAGAAAGAAAAATATAAAAATAAAAGTTTGAATGATACAAGGGTGATCAAGCCTCAACATTTGAAACTTAGAAGACTATTACTAACAAAAAATTAAAATAAAATAAAAAATAAACTAAACAATTTAATAAACTTCTAATGTGCTGAAGAAACGTATCTCTTAGACATTAGAATTTTCCTTGATAGTGGTGACAGAGTGAATCCTGAAGACATATCAAGTACTTCGAATAGATTTCAGACTCTTCAACTACTTCTCGAGTCCTCATTTATCTCTATTCATATCATTATTTTTCAGCAAGTATTTTAAGTGGTATAGCGCCACTTATAATAATATGAGTATGACCACACATGCGTCATACAGTTTTCGGACTTGTTGGTCAGTGTATCTTCTCCATAGGTGAGTCATACAGTTTTCGGACTTGTTGGTCACCCCAACACTATGGTCCCCATGATACTAGAGTTTTTAGACGTGCTGGTCTCTTATATTGTAGTTCGTTCCAAACAAAATATTATGGTGGTTTCTTTACTAATATTCCAAATAAACTTTCATATATTCTTTTCTTAATATTCCAAATAAATTTTCATATATCGTTTTCCTAACATTCCAAATAAATTTTCATATATTGTTTTTCTAACATTCCAAATAAATTTTCATATATCGTTTTCCTATCTGTAGTTGATTTCTAATTTGAGTGGCCAGTGTCGATTTATACTTTCAACTATTCGAGCATAGAGATGTTCACAAATCCAAGTATTTTTCTTCTGGAGGTGTTATCTCATAGCTCACCTAATTCTAAACATAACTTTAAATTTCAAATTTTGTTCTTTTACTATTCTAATTTCCTTATTTGTTGACATTCTTTACCGATCTTTTTCCATTTCAATTTGACAGAGTTTCTCTAATGGTTCCTAATTTCAACATTAATTTTGATAGTTCTCCTAATTCTGTATATTAGTTTCGTTTATCGGTAGCTTCTGTTCCTTTGTAGCCATTATCTTTGCCTAGTCGTGCTAGTAACATTGATTCCACGAAGAGCTTCACATGGAGGCTAACTGTTTCGTTCCAAAGTTCATTTCCATTTCAATTTTTCAATTCCTTTCCGCTAGAAGGCACCATGTTTGTCACTTGCCTTTTGGTAAGACATAATTCTAAGGGTGACTTTACAGTTCTTTTAGGAGTTTATAGTCTTTCCCCGATAGGTACAAGACTGTTGATTAGAAGGCACCACTGATTCAATTATTTTAGAAAGGGAATCAGACCTTTCGTTGATTATTTATCGGTTATTCCATAATTTTATATCCAAGTATCCTTTACTCATTATTCATTTATTTTTCTCATTTATCCATTCATTATTTCATTATGTTGTCCTTAGATTTCTTTATTCACTAGATCTTCATCCGGTATCCTGACTTCTATTCGATATTTCATTATTGTTGTTATTAATACAGGGTTTATTATCTTTAAGATAATAATATTCGCCATTTACATTCGACGTTAATGTTTCGACTTCTTCTATATTTTCATGATATTATCCAAGAATTCCAGGTTATATTAACTCAAGAATTATAATATTATACAATGTAATCAAGCGATAAATCCCATAATATCAATAATCTTTTCATTAATTAATTATAATATTAGATTATTTATTCCAGAATTTCAGGGTTTATTTAATAAAATATTTTATTAAATAAATATTTTCAACATCTCATTTACAGGTTAATTTTTATAAGTTATTTCTTGGAGTTTTAATTGATAAAATTTTATTATAAGATAATTTTCCTTTCTTACAAAATTCTACAACCAAAAGCTGTTAAACTCAAGTCGAATCCGGAGGGTATATATAGGTAAACACATTACTGTGCCATTACTGTGCCTTACTGTGCCTTACTGTGTACTACTGCTATTGGCTAATATATCTACCATATAATTTACTAAATATAGAATATGTGTTATGCTAATAATTAATACTAATGAATACTATGTAATAATAATTAATACTAAGTAATACTAATTAATAATATGTTAATAATTGTATAATATTTGTGTAACCATATCATGTGAACATGTGACTTGTGTTACAATAATTTGTATGACTAAAACTATTTGACTTGTTAAAATACATGTTAATAAATGTTGCTAATCGTTATTAATTATTGTTAAATGTTACTAATTATTAAATAAGACTATTATATTGATATTAATATTTCCATTGTTATCATAATATAGATTTTACCCTATTGTTATTCCTTTTTCGGTGAAGTCACGGCACAAAATACCTTCACCCAATTGGTGAGCATTGGTAAGTTCTTAAATTCAATCACTTGCCAACAATACTCTTTTTTGGGAAGATTTTCGTGACCCGAAATGGAAAAAAAAAGGTCAAGAATTTATATACATGGTACATGGTACATGATACATGGTACATGACCATTTAGAAGAATAACCTCCACCCACCCACCCAAAGAATAGCGGGTGTTTATATAATTTTTGAAATTTTTAAAAATAGTAAAAAAAATTATTTTTTTTTTACTATCGCTAAAAATAGAAAATTAATTATTTTATTATTTTCTATAAGCGATAGTAAAAAAATAATTTTTTTTTTACTATTTTAATAAATTTATTTTTATAAAAAATTTAAAAATAGTAAAAAAAATTATTTTTTTACTATCACTTATTGAAAATAGTAAATAATTAATTTTTTTTACTATTTTTATCACTTAAAAATAAATATAAGCAATTTTTTATCGCTAATCAAAAATTAAATATTTTACTATTTTTTATAAGCGATAGTAAAAAAATAAAAATAGTAAACCCTTATCGAAAATAGTAAAATAATTAATTTTTTATTACTATTTTTATCACACTTAAAAATTATTTTTATTTTTATAACGATTATCGAAAATCATTGCTAAAAATAAAAATTATTTTTATTTTTATAGCGATTATCGAAAATCATTTGTGATAATCGCTAAAAATAAAAATTAAATTTTTTTTTATCGCTTAAAAATAAATACAAGCGATTTTTTTATTAAAATTATTTATTTTTTAAATCATTTTCAGTAATCACTATAATAAATAAAAATAAATAAAAAAAATGTTTTTTTTATCACTTATAAAAATTAATATAAGTGATTATTTTACTAAAATTATTTTTATTTATTACTATAAGTGATTATCACAAATTAATGTCTTTTTGCCACTTAAAAATNTATCGCTAATCAAAAATTAAATATTTTACTATTTTTTATAAGCGATAGTAAAAAAATAAAAATAGTAAACCCTTATCGAAAATAGTAAAATAATTAATTTTTTATTACTATTTTTATCACACTTAAAAATTATTTTTATTTTTATAACGATTATCGAAAATCATTGCTAAAAATAAAAATTATTTTTATTTTTATAGCGATTATCGAAAATCATTTGTGATAATCGCTAAAAATAAAAATTAAATTTTTTTTTATCGCTTAAAAATAAATACAAGCGATTTTTTTATTAAAATTATTTATTTTTTAAATCATTTTCAGTAATCACTATAATAAATAAAAATAAATAAAAAAAATGTTTTTTTTATCACTTATAAAAATTAATATAAGTGATTATTTTACTAAAATTATTTTTATTTATTACTATAAGTGATTATCACAAATTAATGTCTTTTTGCCACTTAAAAATAAATAAAAAAATAATTTTTTTCATAATAACTATTTTAACATATTTAATTAAATATATTCTTTCTCATGTTTACAAGTTAAATTATTTATTTATATATATTGATCTTCAATTCTTTTTCAAAAAAAAAGATAAATAAAATGTTGCAATATCTTTTTTAATAAATTTTATTATTTTTTTTTCAACCTACATAATAATTATAGTATAGAAAAACCAAGTCTATTATTTTAATTAAAAAAATATATATATTTTTTTATTTTTTTAAAAATAAAAATTAATATCATTTACTTTTTTATTTTTATTTATTATTACAATTTATTATTATTATTATTTTATTATTATTCTAGAATGCCAGCAAAATTACATACTATTTGCTATTTACATAACTGTAGTGAACGAAATACAAATGAATTTATTTTAAAAGAAATAACTGCAATCTCAAGATTAAATGATATGGATCCTGCTGAAATTATTTATTTACGAATAAAAGTTTTTATTCCACTAAACCAAGAAGTTGAAAACAATATAGAAGACTTTGAGAATGAGCAAGTAATATTTCTGAAAGGTAAATTCATTGCCCATGAAGGCTGGTATTCAGTAAGTTTCTTTTTTGTCTTATCTTTTTTCTCTTTGATTATTTCTTATTTTTTTTCTTGTCACTTTCTCTTTTACCTTTCTCCTTTTATCTTTCTTTCTTTTATTCTTCTTCTCACTTGTCCTCTTATTCTTTTTTTATTCAATTAAAAAATTAAATAATATAAATTAATTCTTGATTTTTTATTATTTTAAAGGTTACTGCTACTTCAATTAAAGTACTTCATGAAATAAATTTTGATACAATGCCTGCAATTGGAATCAATGTGGTGTTAACTGGAATTACAACACAAACAGTAAGAAATGAAAATGATTATTCTGTTTTAGATTTTAACATTGATGAGTATTTAGGTGATTTAGAACCTAAAAACTTTTGGCTAGAAGTAAAACATAAAGCCAATAATCGATACCTCATAAATAAAACCAGTTCAATTAATCAAAATTCAAGATCCACAACTTCCATCTTGGTTGGAATAATCAAAAATGTACCTCCAATTAATGATCCAGTAACTAATCTGGAAATATCACCTTTTAAGTTTGTTTTAGACTTAGAAGATATTTCTTTAATTTACAACAACAACTATAACAATCAAACAAACAATAACCAAACTATAAATGCACCTTGGTTAAATCCAAGACAACCAAATCGTGTTGCAAGAGGAGCATCACCTAGAACTACAAGAAGAAGATTAACTAATACTCTTACAACAGCTTTAAATTCTAATCCTCTTCCAAATATGAATGTTTTAAATTCCCAACAAGAACAACCAGAACAATCAGAACAATCAGAACAATCAGAACAATCCAAACCTCCAACAAAAACAACCAGAAAAACCAGAACAACCAGAACACAAAATAATTAATATTCTTTAAAAAAAAATTTAAATTTTTTAAAATAATTTATTTTTATTATTTTGTTTTAAAAAATTCATGTTTTTTTAAAATATCAAATAATTTTTATTAATTTTTATTAAAAACATTATTATTTATTTATTTATTGAAATAAATAAATCAATTTTCTTTATCTTTTTGAGTAAACAAGATATTTTAAATTTTTTAATAATAAATAGTTTTTCTTTTTTCATTTAATTAATTGAATTTTTAAATAATTAATATTTTTGAAAATAAAGTTTTATATTAATAATAAAAATGGAAAAATGATTTATTTTATAAAAATAATTT
>PQFF01000102.1:1255668-1280218 GCA_003547095.1 Diversispora epigaea | reverse complement strand
CTTCATTTTTTCCAGGTTTTAAAAATTTACGTGCTTCAACTGGTATATTTGGATTTAATAAGGATTGCTCAGGAGTTAATTTTAATCTGCCAATTGTTTCAAGTAAAAAATCACTAACCATAATTGATTTGCCATGACCTTTTTTTCTTAATGGAGGTTCTCCAATTGGTGCCCATACTATCGGACGATCATCATTTGCATAAAATAAACATTCATCATGTGTGATAAATATATGTAATTTTTGATTTGAAGGAATTTCTGGATTAAGTTGTGTCATTTCATTTCCAATAAATGTTGGCATAAATTGTTCCAATTCTTTCATTTCTTTTAAAAATTTTTCACGATATTTCAATACATCATCTCTTTCATGACCGTCAAAATAAATACCCTTTTTTTTAGATTGTGGAACTAATCCAAGTTTTTTAAGCCAAATACGAGCTGTTTTTAATGTAATTGATTTTTTCCCCTCTATTTTTGAAAGAAATTTTAAATTAATAAATTGTTGAAAATTTTTTGGTGTTATTTTTCCACTGTTTTGTTGAATAAAAGTAAGACTGTCATTAATAATATCTTCATCATCAATGAATAATTTTGTTTTTTGATGGCAACCTTGTATTGATATTGGTATTGTTTTATTTTCAAGCCAGTATTTAGTCCATTTTTTGATTGTTCTTGCGCAATATACCCCTTTATCAAAAACTTTTTGTGCAGCATTAAATGCAGCATCATCACGAGACATATATTTTTTTTTCCAATTAATTAAAAATTCATAAATTGAACGATACTTTAAATATTCATATACAGTAAACTTGTTTTTATCTTGAAGAATTAATTCTAAATCTTTTATTTTTTGTGAAAAAATATTTTCAATATCATTATCATTAATATCTGTTTCTTCTTCTTGTGAACTTTCAGAATCTTCTAATTGTAAAATATCTTCAGTATCAATATCCATTATTCCTTCTTGCAAACTTTCAGAATTTTCCACTTGCAATATATCATTTGTTGATTCTGTATTAGTTTCTATTTCATCAATTGAAACTTCTTGTGAATTATTGGTAATATTTGCTGTAAAATATTGGTTAATTGATAATGAACCTTTAGCTGCTTTTGTAAATGTACCAGATGGTCCATATTTTCGATAATACGTTGCAGTAGAATTTCCAACATATGGTGCTTTCTTTTTTTCATCAATCTCTGTTAAATTAAAAACTATATCCCCAAGTTTTAATATTCTTTGGGCATAATAACTTTCATATGAACTATCTGTTGAATAACCATCACTTGATAATGTATATTCATCATCACTTGTTGAATATTGCTCTATAAATTGACCTGTATTTACATTGCGAATTTGATTTTTTGCTCTCTTTTTTGCAGCTAATTTTTTGCNCAATTAATTAAAAATTCATAAATTGAACGATACTTTAAATATTCATATACAGTAAACTTGTTTTTATCTTGAAGAATTAATTCTAAATCTTTTATTTTTTGTGAAAAAATATTTTCAATATCATTATCATTAATATCTGTTTCTTCTTCTTGTGAACTTTCAGAATCTTCTAATTGTAAAATATCTTCAGTATCAATATCCATTATTCCTTCTTGCAAACTTTCAGAATTTTCCACTTGCAATATATCATTTGTTGATTCTGTATTAGTTTCTATTTCATCAATTGAAACTTCTTGTGAATTATTGGTAATATTTGCTGTAAAATATTGGTTAATTGATAATGAACCTTTAGCTGCTTTTGTAAATGTACCAGATGGTCCATATTTTCGATAATACGTTGCAGTAGAATTTCCAACATATGGTGCTTTCTTTTTTTCATCAATCTCTGTTAAATTAAAAACTATATCCCCAAGTTTTAATATTCTTTGGGCATAATAACTTTCATATGAACTATCTGTTGAATAACCATCACTTGATAATGTATATTCATCATCACTTGTTGAATATTGCTCTATAAATTGACCTGTATTTACATTGCGAATTTGATTTTTTGCTCTCTTTTTTGCAGCTAATTTTTTGCGCGAAGACATAATGCAACTCAAAATTTTTATAATAATCTATACATGCATTTCTAAGCTAAAATGATTGGGCAACATAAACACTACAAAATGGTAATATTTTTAGAAAGTCACACAAAATTTATTATTTGCAATTTTTATTTTTTATAGTAAAACGTGTAAATTTCAAATCTATGTAACACCGGCAAATCTTAAAATTTTTTGATCAAAACCGATAATTTCTGTAGCTTTTGATATAATCTATCGAAATTAACGGTTAAAATTTTTATTTACTTCTTTTGGCAGGTGTAACATACATTTAAAAATAGCAAAATTTTTGACCGGTTATAGAGGTTCCGCACTGTAGTAATTTGAATTTTTATAATATAGTAATTTTTGGTAAATGCATGCATATTATTTTGGTATTGGCGAATAATTATTTTTAGACCGGTAAGTCTTTAAACTGCGCAAAAGAAATTAGAAATAGAATACCTTGAAAGAAAAGATGCGACAAATAAGAAATGGTAAATGATATTCACCGATCGACAACAGAAAAGTTATAAAAAGATGATGAAAACAACAAAGTAAAACTTCAGAGAATCAGAAAATTGGAAAATAAAAATCAGAAAAATTGGTTGCAGAAGATCAAGACAACTTTATAGAGAACAAAGACCACAATTAAACTTAAATCAAACTTTAGAAGAAATAAATTGGAATATAAGAACGAGAGAAAACTCGTTAACAAAATCACCGGTATCTTTTTCAGTACAGACAAGCATAGACACAACAAGAGAAAATTCCCCTGAACAATCGAACGATGAAGTAGTGAATTAAGCGAAAAAGAATTTGAAGAAAGAGTAAAAGAATTTGAACATTATAGAACCAGAACAATTGAAGAAGCAAGATGAAGTAGAAGATCTCGAAGAAACAGTAATAATAACCAACCACTAGAAATAGTTGAAGAAGAAAATATTGAAGAACAAAAATTAGGAGGGTTAAGAGAATATTTGCAAGAATTCGAAATAGAGCAAGAAATTCAAAGAGAAAATAACATAGAACCTATTGTTGAAAATAATATAATGGATATCTTAGCACTCAGATCACGAAAATTTAAAGGAGATGGAACTCAAGATCCAGTAGAATGGTTAAAGAATTACGAGAAAATGGCAAGAATGAATGGATGGACTGATGATCAGAAAAAGGAAAGAATCTATACAGTATTAGATGATGCTGCAGACAAATGGTACAATGAAATATATACAATAACTTATAGAATTGATAATGATAGATTACCAACTTGGACAGAAATAAAAAACCTATTCATAGTACAGTTTTGTAGTAGAAGATAGATGAACAAATAGACAAGAGAATTAGAAAAACTTAAACAACAACCTGGAGAATCAGTTGACCAATACGCAGCAAGGTTTAAAAAGATAATCAGAAAAAAAGCCCTTGCTATGCAAGATGTAGACAAGCTTTATCATTTTAAGAAAGGATTAAGAAAAGGAATGTTACCTCTAATTAGTATGCACAATCCTGAAGATATTGCAACAGTAATAAAATTAGCACAATATTATGAAGAAGCAGAAGACTTAGAAGAAGGATTAGAACCTGAGGAAAGTGAAGACGAAATCAAACCTAAACCTAAAACAAAAAGAAAGATCAAGAAAAAGAAATACGAAAGTGAATCCAGCGATGAAGAAACTCCTATAAAGAAAAAAAAAGTTAAAAAGAAAGAAGTGGAAGTAGACCCAATTGAAGAATTAATCAAGAAAATGAATGAACTCACTATCAAATTGACAAAAACAGAAAGACTTCAATATAATAATAATATCAGATCAAGAAACTACGACATTAAATGTTACAATTGTGGAAAGAAGGGACATATTAGTAAAAACTGTAAAGGGTTCAACAGGAACAATAATTACAGAAATAATTATCATGACTAAAACAACAATTTTAGAAATAATAATTACCAAAACAACTACAGAGATAATAACGGAAATAATAATACCCCAGAAAGAAATACCTCTAGAAATAATTTTGGAAACAATAATAACCAAAAAGGAAGTACATCAATTTAATTTAGGAATGATAGAAATAATCAAAATCAAACCCCTGCACATTATGTAAGCATTGAAAATGGAAACGAATACGAAACTGAGGAAGAAGATAGAGAGATCATTGCCTTATGGAATGAACAACTTGACAGTTTTGGAAATCCAAAAGAAACGAAGAAGAGACCTATTGAACCAGAATTAATCTATGATTATAGAACTGACCCAGATAACAAGAAAAAGAAAGTCCAGATATCATCTTCAAAATCTAAACCAATGGAATAGACACCAAATAAAAATAATGTCAGGAAACTGATTAGTAAAACTCCTGGAAAAGTAAAGAACGAAGAATATACATCTAAATTGTTACAAGGACCAGAATTAGACATAGTAAAAAAATTAAAAGAACAGAAAATAGAAATAACTCTTCCACAATTATTCAAAATAAGTTCTAATGAGAAGAGAAAAGTAATTGAAGCATTAAAAAAGCCAAAAGAAGTATCAGCAAGATTCACAAATCAAAAAGATTTTTTGAGAACCACTACTCTGGAATGTGATATTATAGTTAATAGATATACAGTACCAGCCACAATAGATAGTGGAGCAGCTACAAGTATCATCGCAAGGAACACAATGAAACAATTAGAATTTGAAGTCACAAATTGTAAAATTATATCAGCCAATGGAGAAAAGACAAAATCTTTAGGAAAAATTAAAAACTTCCTTGTAGAAATTAATGATAAAGTAATACCAATTAATATGGAGATAATGGAAACAGGAACATATCATATCTTATTAGGAAACGACTGGATGATGAAAGCTGAAGCATCATACGACTAGAGTAAACAAGAACTAACATTAAATTGGAGAAATCAAGTTATAAAAACAACAGCATCGTGTAAACAAAATAATACAACTTTAAAAAGTATCGAAGAAGAATATGAGAGTAAATACGAAGAACAGATACAAGTTCTATTTCAAGAAAATTATATCAACTGACTATGCTCGGAAAAAATAAACGATGAAGAAAACAGTGATTTAGAAGACATAATGGAATTAGGAAATTCCTTATCACCTGATAAATATATATTAAAACCTGGAGACATCAAAAATGGAAAACTAGATAAAGAACAACAAGAAACATTCAACAAATTAATCAACAAATACAAAGACATATTTGCGGAGGAAATAAACCAGTTAGGAAGAACAAATATTACGCAACATAAAATAGAATTAGAAGAAGGAACTAAACCAATCAAATAACAATATTATAAAACAAATCCAATTGCAAGTAAATTTATACAAGAAGAAATAGACAAATTATTAAAGAACAGAATCATCAAACCATCAAAAAGTCCTTGGATATCACCAGTAGTATTGGTAAAGAAAAAAGATGGAAAAACTAGATTTTGTGTAGATTACAGAAAACTAAACAGTGTACAGTCAACTCACTCTACAACGAATTTAGTGGCTGGGCCAATCAGGCCTTCGTTATAAAAAAATTCATTAATCGTATAACGAAATTCAAAAAAAAATCCAGTATAACGTATAACGAATATTTTTAGAAATTCGTTATTTATTTTATTAATAAAATCGAAATTATAATTTTATTAATTTGTTATTATTTATTACTATACTAAATACAATATATTTAATAATCATCATTAAAATCATCAATAAAACTATCAAGATTACTTTGTTTCATTGAAAAAAAGTGATATCTTACAGCTTCTTTTTTTAATTTTTTCACATATTTGATTTCATCTTTTTTTGTATCAAAATTTTTCTACTGTTGCTCTAAATACAAAATTATTTTATCATATGATTCAATAACTTCATTATGAGTAATAATTGGCAAAGGATCTCGATCTTCTTCTATTTCATCCTCTTTATTAGGAAGAACTGCTGCCAAAATTTCATCATTAGTTCTTATTTCCATTGTAATTACTGTGCTATCATAATGAATAAATTCATTAGCGCTAAGAGAATTTCCAAGATTTAATTTATCAATTAATACTTGAATCTCATTCAATTCACTTGTATTATCTACTATAATCTCATCTGTGTTCATTTTATCTGTCATGTCATCTAAATTAATTTCATCTGTTTTAGGCAAAATACCTGTCTTTTGCCAACAATTTTTAATTGTAGATTCAGTAACATTATTCCATGCACAAGCAAAATAATTAATACATTTTTTGATATTAATTTAAACTGGTTCAATACCATATTCATTATATTTGTCAAAAGCCTTGACACGATTATTTAAAAACAATTTTCGATATTATGCCTAAAATTATTAAATTAGAATTATTATAAATTTTAATTAAATAATAATTTATAAATATGAATTTCACTTGCTTTAAAACTATTAATAATTCCTTGATCACAAGGTTGTAGATGTGCAGTAGTATTTGGAGGTAAAAATTCAATAGTAATATTTGTGACTTGTGTAGCCTCATAAAGAGTATGTGTAGGTGCATTGTCAACAAGAAGAATAATTTTTCTATTTTGCATTCTCATTCTTGTATCAAGTTTTTTAATGTAATCATTCCAGATTGAAACTTGCATCCAACTTTTTAAATTCCAGTAATAATCAACTGGAAGAGTTTTTTTGTTTATATGTCTAAGTACCCGCGGATTTTCATATTTATGAATGAATAAGGGGTTGAGTTTTTCAGTTCCTGTTGCATTGCAGGTAAGTAAAACAGTCACACGATCTTTTGATTGTTTTGTACCTGACATTAGTTGATTAGAAATTGTACGACTAGGTCTCATTTTCCAAAAAAAGACCTGTTTCATCACAATTAAAAATATCTTGAAGATCATAATTTCTAAAATTTGATTAATTTTATTACGCATTTCATCAAGATTTTGAAGTGGAGCACTAGATGCTTCTCCATGTATACAATATTGCTTGAAATTATGACGCTTTTTGAAATTATCAATCCATCCAATTGAACCTTTAAACTTATTTTCATTACATAAAAAAGCAAACTCTGATGCTTTTAAAGAAAGAATTTCATCTNAATGTAATCATTCCAGATTGAAACTTGCATCCAACTTTTTAAATTCCAGTAATAATCAACTGGAAGAGTTTTTTTGTTTATATGTCTAAGTACCCGCGGATTTTCATATTTATGAATGAATAAGGGGTTGAGTTTTTCAGTTCCTGTTGCATTGCAGGTAAGTAAAACAGTCACACGATCTTTTGATTGTTTTGTACCTGACATTAGTTGATTAGAAATTGTACGACTAGGTCTCATTTTCCAAAAAAAGACCTGTTTCATCACAATTAAAAATATCTTGAAGATCATAATTTCTAAAATTTGATTAATTTTATTACGCATTTCATCAAGATTTTGAAGTGGAGCACTAGATGCTTCTCCATGTATACAATATTGCTTGAAATTATGACGCTTTTTGAAATTATCAATCCATCCAATTGAACCTTTAAACTTATTTTCATTACATAAAAAAGCAAACTCTGATGCTTTTAAAGAAAGAATTTCATCTATAATATTAACATTTGCTTGGATAGCACCTTCAGTCTATAAAGTTAAAGCCTCTTCTATAATAGGAAAAGGAATTTTTTTTTCGCGACGCAAAAAAGCCTGATATGAATTAAGATCTACAGCAAGCCAGCGATCTTTTGCCTTTAAAATATCACTAATCATTCCTTCACTAACTTCATATTCATTGGCTAAATCTTTATTTTTTAAAAAAGGAGATGATTTTTTTTTAGAACAAATTTCTTTTTTCTGTGCCGCTGTAAGCGACTTACGTTTGTTTTTTGGCATTTTAAAGAAAAAAGATACAAAAAATAAAAAAAAAATATTTTATTCATTTTTATTATAAATTATAGATTGATAAAGATAACTTCCAAAATTACTGTTATTTGTAACGATAGGAGTCATAAATACCTCCTTAATTTTCATTATAATTATTTGAAATTTTTATTGAAAATCTTTCGTTATACAGAAAAAAAATTCGTTATAACTATAAAATTCACTATATTTTATATATATGATCACCAAATAAACTTCGTACAATGTTATAGCATAATTAATTAGACAAATTCGTTATATCAAATTTTTTTTATTATAAAAAAATCGGGACCCTATCAAATATCCGTTATATCAAAAAATTCGTTATATCAAAATTTGTTGTAGAGTGAGTTGACTGTAACCAAAAAGGATGCATACCCAATACCTCAAATTAATAACATGTTGAATGAATTAGGAAGAGCACAATAGTTTACAACCCTGGATTTAGCAAGCGGATATTGGCAAGTAGAAATGGAACCAGAAAGTCAAGAGAAGACAACATTCACTACCAAATATGAAACCTACGAATTTACTATCATGCCTTTTGGACTAACAAACGCATCAGCGACTTTTCAAAGATTAATGAACGAAATATTAAATGATATGTTAAATAATGGAGTAATAGTTTACTTAGATGACATTAATATCTATACAGAAACTTTCAAAAAACACCTGGAAAAATTAGAAGAAGTTTTCAAATGAATAAGAGTAGCAGGATTATACTTGCATGCAAAATTATTTTGGGACCCCGAAATTGCAATTTCGAGGAAAAAAGTTGAAATAGTTTTTCATAAAAGACAAAATTATTTTATTTAAAACCCAAAATTTTTTGACTACCCAGATTTATTCTTTAACCGAAGATACACATAACTGGGTATTTTTTTTACTTCTATATATAGAATAGATTCTGCATAGATCTCAAAAAGTCGAAATATCTCAAAAATCCAAAATCAATTTTGGGAACATGTATAAACAGGATTAAAAATAAAACCTAGCAAATGTCATTTTGCCAAACAAGAAATTACATTTTTGAAACATATAATAAACAAAAATGGAATATTATTAGATCCTGAAAAGATAGAGAAAGTAAAGAATTTTTCAAGACTAACAACAGTAACACAAATTAGAAGTTTCTTAGGATTAGCATCTTACTATAGAAAATTTATAAAAGATTTCTCAATAATAGCGAAACCAATCAACCAGTTGGTAAAAAAAACAATACCCTTTGTATGGACTGAAACTCAAGAGAAAGCATTTAATATCCTAAAACAAACATTAATATTTCATCTAATATTAAAATACCCAGACTTTAACAAACTATTTTACCTAATGACCGATGGATCAGCAAAAGGATTTGGAGCAGTATTAGTACAAAAAGATGAAAATGAAAAAGATTTTGTCATAGAATTTGCAAGTCAAAGTATAAGAGATACTAAGAAAAACTACAATGCAACAGAATTAGAATTAAACGCAGCAATATGAGCAATGGAAAAGTTCTATTACTACTTAGAATACAGTCACTTTATATTATAACCGACCACTCAGCAATGACTTATTTGAAAAATAATCTTATAAAAGAACTGAAAGGACGACTAGCGAAATGGTCTATAAGAATACAACCTTACAATTTCACTATTCAACATAGAGCTGGAAAAGAAAATATCAATGCAGACATATTTTCACGATTATAAACATGGATGAAGAATTATATCAACAAATACTCTTATATATTAAAGATGACAAAATAAACGAAAACTTAGATGGAAAAGAAAAACAGAAGTTAATTAGGAAAATACAAAGATCAGATCCAATTGGAGGACACATGGGAATAGAATCAACCTATAATAGAATAAAAGAAAAATATTATTGGAATCAAATGTTTGATGATATTAAAGAATATATCAAAACCTGTAATATATGTCAAAGATTTAGAAAACCTGAGAGAAATGAACCATTACACTCTATTAAAGTTATGCAACCTTACGAATGAATAGGAATAGATATAGTAGGGCCATTTACTGAAACCAGAAAGAAAAACAAATATATGGTAGTAGCAATAGAATACCTCACCAAATAGGTAGAAGTCAGAGTTTTAGATAAAGCAACTGCAGAAAACGTAGCAGAATTCATATACAAAGAGATAATATGTAGACATGGAGCGCCTAAAATAATATTAACAGATCAAGAAAGTCATTTCAAGAACAAAATAATTAACGAATTGTGTAACAAATTCAAGATCATTTAACAACAGAAATATTACAGCGTGACGTATCTTTCCTGTTCCTGAATGAAGTTTACTTTTCTATATTTATTAAAGTATTTCGAATTATTTTGAATTATTTCTAATTAATTAATTAATTGTTATATTCTAACTGTAATTTATTAACTGACTATGTACTAACTACTGAAACTTACTCGTGACAACAGTCGTATTTATACTTTCTCTTTCATTTACACTTCATCTTTGTACTTCATACTTCATCCTTTGTGCATCATCCTTCATTCTCGCACGATATCCTTCATCCTCGCACAACATTATTCATCTTTCATCCTCGTACAAGAATGACAATCACCTAAAAGTTCATCTACGGTCACAAAATGTTATCCCCCGTGACATTTCACCTGATTACCAATTTACTTCGCCACAATATTATAAAAGAGAAAAGAAGAATGAAATATAAAGGATTACTTACTTCCTCTTTAAGATGTCATTACTAAAAATTTCATCTTATAAAACTTTATGTATTACAATTGGGTTTATTACTATTATATTATTGTCATCATTATTATTATAATTATTATTATCATTATTCAATTAACCCTCCCTTACAAATAGATCTAATATTCTTGAAAGTGTTGTTATTAACATTATTTCTCCATTCTATAAATAAATAGTAGGAATAAAATATTATTATAGTTATAACTGTTAATGAAGCTTTGTATAGATTTTTATAAGGTAACTTAAATAGCCTATTAACATTTTATTATTTGTAGTTCCTATTTTATTTGAATTATTTTAATTAAAAGTCAAAAATAAAAATTTCTATCTTTTCTTTACAATATATTACTTAACGCATAAAATAATCCATATATTGATATACAGTATATTATATTATAATTCTTTTTTTTTAATACTTAAATACGATGTCGAATTATTTTACTACACCTTAGAATAAAAAAACCTTCTATTGGAATTGAACTTCCAATTTTAATTACGAATATTTTTAGGATGAGTAGTATTTTAATACTTCATGATAATTAACTTTCATTATTAACATTATTAATATTATTTTGAAATTTACGATAACATTTCTAGTTTTATTTATAAATAATGTGCTTCTTGTTTTATGATTTGTTATTTTTTAACAAAGGAAAAAAAATATTCAATCAACCTCCGTTTATTGAGATAAAATTTTTTCCTCCTATTTCTACCTTTAATTCTAATTCTAAATTTTAATTCTAAATTCTAATAGAATTAGAAATTATAATTAATATTAGAATTTAGAATTAGATGCCAAGTATTAAGGACAATAATCTTATATACCATAATTTATTTTTATTTCAATTCATATATATATATATATTTCTTTTTCAAATTTAATCTTAGCTCAACATCTCAAACTTTGTATATTGAAAAATTGCAAAAAAAAAAATTTTAAAAAAGGAATAAAATTTTCTTCAATATTAATTTCGCACTAAAATTGATATTTAATTTACGCTTGAGAAATTACTTCGTCAGCCAGGTCCTTTTTTGTTATATGCTGTTTATAACATTATGTGTGATGTGCAATCCACTTTGTGTAAAGCTACTTTATTATAGATGCTTCTCTATTTTTTATAGTATTATAGTATATTTGTAATACACTGTTTCTTTGTTTCATGAATGAACTATAAATATATATATATACATACATATTTTGCGAATTTATTTATTTTATTTATTTTGTTTGATTTTATATATATAATGCTATCTTTATTGAATTAATTAATTAAAGAATATTTTTATTTTAATTAACTACTATTTTTTTTTATATTATTATTATTGCAATTATTATAATTCTTAAACATTAAATAATTTTAACATCTAAAAATTTTAAAAAATCGTTGATAATAATATTATTATCAATATATAATTATAGTTACAACTGTTAATGAAGATTTATGTAAAATTTTTATTAGATAGTTTGAATAGCCATCCTATTGACATTTTAGTATCACCATTATAATATTATTTGTTTGGAATTTTTATTTAATTAAATTAAAATTTTCAAAAAAATTATGCATAGCATCTATTTATAATAGTTTGGAGATTTTTTTTGTGAAAATCGCTCCTTTTTATCATTATACAAAAATTTGTGTATTAAAAAAAATGCTATTTTCTTCAAGCATTAATCTGTACGATACAGCCATACTGCCTTATTAAGGATAGGCAAATTTACTAACTTTTTTTGGTTAATAGTGAGAATTCTATGATAAATACAATTAAGCACGTTCCAATAATGTACTCATGTACGCATGTAGGTAATTTTTGATAACAACCTTGATTGATAGTTCCCCTATTTACTTCCATGATCATGATGTTAAATAAAACTTTTTTTTCAAAACGACTACTTTAGTCGCCTTGGTCCTTCTATTTTTATTTTCAATAACTGCCAAAAAACAAAAACTATTACCAGGACACGCAATTATACTAAGACTGTTTATCCTACCAATTGTCCAGCACGCGAAACTACCATCATCGCCACTTCTACGACTACTAATTTCATTAACACCACGTCTACAACCACTTCTACCACCATCACCCCATCACCATCGAAACCTTCACCTACCACCGCAACAAGAGATCCAATAACGTTATAAGCAATATTGATAAAAATGGATGTTATTTCCCGAACAAATACACGAAGGTCGTCTTCTGCAATCCAATTGATTGACCAGAATTTTGTACAAAGGCAGTAACAACTATTTCGACCTTTACTTCGATCATTACTTCGACCGCTACTAAAAAAAAACTGTCTTACACTATCGGCGGGTAGACATTATTATTATTCAATTGAGTAGAATAAATTGCTCTTTTGCAAATAGGTCTAATATACTTAAAAGTATTGGTGTTTATCCATTCTATAAAATCACAATATTTTGATCTTCCAAACTCTTTCCACAACCACCATCCAAAAAAATGTTCATAAATTATTTTATATAATTTTATTAACAAAATTTTATCACTTTCTTTATTCCACCTGTATTTACAGTAATCTTTCCTCATAATCTCATCAACTTCGCTTTACTTAACATGTTATGGAGTTAGTTATATTAAGAACCTTAACTTCAAACGAGAAACTGAACTAGGTGGTTCAATGTTTTGAAACGGGTGACCTTTCTTTGCTAATGTGAATATAACATGGTCTCATTTTATTTACTCTTGTAATATCTCTACTTCGGTTATTATGAACAGGCCAGATATGCATTATTGGGCAGAGGCTTGGTAGACATCTGTTGAGTCGTTAGTTAATTTTATGCTAAAAGCCTTATCGAAAAATATGGTTTCTCTTGCCTGGTGGCCATTAAATCTTCCGGGGGGGGGGGTCCAGTCAGTTGTCCGCTAGGCTGAGATATAATTTAAGGAGTATGTTGTAACACCTGCATGAGTGTTATTCTGAAGAAGGAAAAACATATGCAGGGACCGGTTTAATTTAGACATAACAGGAGTTGTGCGATGGGCTGAATATTTTGTGTAACTAAGGAGGGGTAACACTTACATCGAGTTTGTATTATATAAGATATGGACATGTGAGGACCTTCAAAGTTATGCATCTATGGGCATAAAAAACTTGAATCTTGTGGTAGCTTTTACGGTGTATATTGTGGGATTAATAACCTGGTCGGTTAACAGGTTTAGATATTTTGTGTCACGAGAAATGTTGGTCATGATTTTATTTCAGTTTAATATTTCATTGTGTTGGAAATTAGGAAGGAACCAAGGTGTAGGCGTTGAAAAGCAGTTTGGTCTTGGGAAGGTTAGTTGTTGAGGAGCTTGAGTTGGTTGAAGTGTTAGAGGGTTAGTTGCTGGTTGGGTAGTTGTTAGTAGTTTTATTTTATATAGTATTTTTACATAGCTTTTGCCTTGTATCGATATCCGGATGGGTTGGGCTGGGGTAAAAGGCCTGGTATGAGAACACTAGCTATGTTCAGATACTATTTTTGGGTTATTTTACGGGGAACATAAAAGATTTAAAGAATTTTGAGGTTATTTGAAATTAAAACAAATATTGTGGATATAAGTTATATCAAATAACAGTTTTGCTGTATCGATTGGGTACAGTTCCTGGGTTAGGTTTTATGTGGGGTGTTTCATAAAAAGTTCTATCTAATGCCTTATTGATTAGTTTAATCTTTAAGTATTGGATGGAGCCATGGACATCAGTTGCAAGAATTTAACAATTCAGGCAACGATGGGCCGATCTGTGCGATGCATCTTAATTGAATGTATTTCTAGATAGTAATAGTAGGTGCAATTTGCATTTCTCTTTTTTTCATAAGTTAGTCTAGTTAAATAAATTAGTAATCTAATTTGTATAGCGTAGCGTTGTGTAAGAGTTTAAAATTTGTATAATAAAGTTTATTATTGCATGGCTCCGTTGAATTAAAAAAAAAAAATAAAATCACAATATTTTGAATTGATTTTCGTTAAATTATTATTATTTTTCATGTAACTGATAAAGTGTTACTCTCAATTTAATCGGAAAAAAAATAATTTTAATAATGATATATGTTGTATTGCTATTTCACAGGTTCATATTCGGAAAAAACATATTGTATTATAATTATTTCACAAGCTCATACCACATAATTTCTTAATAAATTTCGTGGCTAATTAAATATACAAATACTTTTATCAAAGTCCCTTTTAAACTTGCTCAATTCTAGAATTTGCATTTTGTGTAATAAGATGAGATTTGCAATAATAAACAAATACGAAATTGATTTAAAACTTGAATTTCAGCTAATAAAACATACACTGCTTATAAATAAATAAATAAATATATTATTTTGGTATCATTAGTTAGCACTTATAAATAAGTTAACAATCAAAAATATTATGGAAAACAGAAAAGGAAATAATATAAGCCAATTATTTTTATTTATTTACTATCTACCTTCGTGAAATATGCATATATATATTTGATTTTCTAAAAATTTTTTTAATAAACAAAACATCATAACACCCTTATGGAAAAGAGAAAAAGAAATAATATAAGCCATTTATTTTTATTTATTTATTATCCACCTTTGCAAAATATGAATATATTTATAAAATAATTTACATAACTTATCAATACATATGGGCTGATTGCGAAAGTCTTAAAATTTTAGATCAGGTGATATCCTCTCAACCAATTATAATTTTATTTATTTTTCGAAGAAATTTAAAAATCAAAAAAATCTCAATATTTTATTAAGAAAACTACTTCTCAACTCCTAAATAAAAATATTCGGCACAAAATTTTACATATATTTGTAATTTTTAAAAATATTTTATTAAGTAAATACAGTGCGGTACCTCTATAACCAACCCTATTTTTATAGTTAAGGTATGACATTTTCAAACAAATGTCACACCTTTCTAAATAAGTATTTTAAAATTTCAGCTATTAATTTTGATAGATCATATCAATAGCAATCAAACTTATCGGATAGAAGTTTAAAATTTTGAGTATTGAAGGTGTTACATAACTTTGAAAATCATCTATTTATATAGTACGAATAAAAATTGAGACTAATTAATTTTTGTGAGACTTTGTAAAATTTTTACCATTTTGTAGCGCCTAGATAGCTTAATCATTTTAGCTTAGAAACATACCCAACTTTCACTATAAAATTTTGTGGAAATTTTTAATTAAACGATGCCAAATTCTCGTAAAAAATTGGCTGCAAAGAATAGATTAAAAAATCAATCTCGTAATAAAAATTCTGGACAGTTTTTACCACAGTATTCAGATAATGAAGAAAGTGAATATAATAGTGATAGTGAATATTCACCTGACAGTTCAGATGAAGATTATAATCAAAGAATATTAAAATTGGGTGAAATAACATTTATTAAACCAGATACAACAGGTCTGATTTTTTTTACTGTAAGTTAATATTTTTTTAATTAAAATTATATCAAAATTAAATAAAAATTTAATTAACTTTCAGAAATTAAAAAAACAAAAAAAGCACCTTATATTGGTAATTCTACTGCAACTTATTATCGAAAATATGGTCCATCAGGTATTTTTACCAAAGCAGCTGAGGGTTCTTCATCGATTAATCAATACTTTACACAAAAAGAATCAAATATTGCAATTGAAACAGAAGAAGATTTAGAAGAATCTGCAGAAAGTACACAAGATGAAATGAACATTGAAAGTGACAATGACAATAATACTTTTTCTAAACAAATAGAAACATTAGAAGTAATTCTTCGACAAAATAAAAAAAAAATTTCAGCATATGATTATCTTAGATATCAGGCAGTTTATGAATTTTTTATTAATCGACAAGAAAAAAATATGACAAGCAAAAATGCAGCATCTGAAGCAGCAAGAAAAGTTTATGACAAAGGATTATATCGTGCAAAAGTAATTTGTCGATGGGCAAAAAGTTGGATTGAAAATGGTTCATTACCAGTATCTTTACAAGGCTGTCATCAAAAAACTAAATCATTAATTGATGATGAAGATGTAATTGAAAAAAGTTTAGAATTTATTCATATAAATGAAGGAAAAATTTCATCAAAATTATATAAAACATTTATTAATAAAACTCTTTTTTTACAATTGGGAATAATTAAATCAATTACAGAAAAAACAGCTAGAGTATGGTTACGAAAACTTGGACTTGTGCCACAATCACGAAAGAAAGGTATTTATTTTGATGGGCACGAGCGTTCAGATGTGATAGAATATAGAGAAATGTTTCTTAAAAAAATGGAAGAATTTGAAAAATTAATGCCAACATTTGAAGGTATTAATATGGAACAAAAAGATCCAATTTTATCAAATGGTGAAAAACTTCATATTCTTGTAACTCATGATGAGTGTCTCTTTTATGCTAATGATGATCGTCCTATAATTTGGGCTCCTCTTGGTGAACCTCCTCTTCGTAAAAAAGGACAAGNACTGTTCCTGAAGCATTAGATTCTGTTTCATTAATTGAAATAAGACGTTTTGCACGAAAATCATGGAGATACATGGATATTTATAGAAAAGGAGTAACAGGAAAGCTTGCTATGTTTGCAGAAAAAAAATATAAGTCACACAGAAGAGTTCCTGATGATATACTTAATCAAATTAATTTAGAAAATAATAATGAATAATAAATTTTTTATAAAAAAAATAAATAAATTTTATAAATTTTCATAATGATATATTAAATATCATTAACCAATAAAATTCATACTAAGTCACGTTTTTCTTATATTACATAAGCCAGAAAAATTGAGAATTTTTTTTTTTTGCCTAATTAGTTCATCTCTTCAAAAGCTATTTTATGGTACTAATTTTATAAAATTCTGATCACTAGATTAAAAGATATACAAGGTGCCTATTATAGAGGTTTCGCACTGTAAGAGTTTAAATATAAGTAGACCTGTTAATAAGTACTTGTCAACCCATCAAACCCAACCCTAACCTATCAACCCAACCCTCTTACCCTGTGAAAATTTGTTTTATTTCTTTCTTAAAAGGTTTAATAACATTATTTTATCTTATTTTTTCTTTTATTTTGTTTACTTTACTTCAAAAGAACAACTTTACTTAGTAGTCAAAATCTGTTATCAATAAGTTTTATTAACTTTATTAAGAGGTAAATAAAAAAATTTTTGTGTAACAGAAAATCAGTCAATTTTTATAATCAGCCGATATAAAATAAATAAATATATAAATAATATTGATAATGATTTTTCATTGTGTTTTATATCATTATTTCATTATCTATATTACTAAATTTCAGTTGTAACGCCCCTGTTGTAGGCTAGCCCCTGTCATAGGACAATTCGGTTCATTTCACAAACATGTGTTTCTTCACAGAAGTTTCACAGATGAGAAATTTTACAGATGATCAACAAAAACCAGATTTATTATTTCTAGGGGTTTTCTTTGCGTTTCCTTTTTTGTATATTTTATGGTAAAAACTGGTTTAATTTATTTTTTTAAAGTTGATTGTGTCAAGATTAATAGCTTGATTGCCTAGACTGAGAAAACATTCATTCATGCAAGGTCTTGGAGAATTTTGTACTAACGATTTTTGATAAGACGAATTAAATTGTTATTTCAAAAATCTATTAAGCAAACTAAAAAAGGGTAAAGGATCTCACCGTGATGGCAGGAAAGTAACAGACTGGAAATAAAAAGATAATTTTTGAAAATTTCACTTTATTTTTTTTTTATTATGTTTTGGTACATTTTGTATGTGGATATAGATATATTATAAGAATAAAATTTCAATACTTTTTGTATGTATTATGAATAAAAAAAAATAATAATCTAAAATAATTTATGAAAATTTTTGTACTGACGATTTTTTGAAGAAATAAATTTTAATTATCAGTTCAATATTTTAAAAAAAAATTTATTAGGTACAAGTCAAAGGAATAAAAGTCTGAACCACAATGAATCGATTGGATGGGAAAAATAATGGATTAAAAAAGAAATGGTAAATTTTTGTCAATTCTATTTTTATATAAATAATCCCTTTCACTTTATGCACGAAAAAAATAAAAAATTTTTTTGAGAATTTCAGACGAATTCGGCCCAGCTCCATATTACCAGAAAAAAGGCAACTATAAAAGAATTCAGAAACGTGTAATCAACGTACAAAGAAAATAACAGAGGGAGAATTATGAACTTTTGAAGCAAAGACAAACAAATCGGGTACGCCAATGCCATATGCGCCATCGGAACTCACAAAATATCTATGATGTGAAGAACTTTTTTGAGTTTGCTCAGTTCAAAAGGTTCCAGCTTCCAACCACAATTTTCTGCGAAGCGTGTAGGGCTAAGAAATTGGCTAGAGAGTCTCCAGGTTTGTGCTGTGCAAATGGAAAAGTTGTGTTAGTAGAAAACGATGTGCCCGAAGAATTGAGAAGTCTATTTGTCAAGGATGACAAAATCAGAATAGGGTTTCGGCAGAATATTCGTGCTTACAATTTCCTCTTTGCCTTTACGTCCATAGGTGTAAAATTTGATGAAGAATTGACTAGCGGACGGAACGGGGTTTATTGTTTTCATACCCAAGGTGAAATCTATCATGCTATATCTGATTTTCTTCCAAATAATGAACAACCACGATTCCTTCAACTTTACGTCTATGACATCGAGCATGCCAATGAAAACAGGTTGAGAGTTATGCCTTCACTATGCCGAGATACGATTAACAAAATTAGATGTATTTTGGATGAAATCAATCCCTTCGTTGCCAGCTTTCGTTGTCATTCCGAAATCAAAGATCTTTCACACTGCAAACTTATCATCAAGGCGAACTCAGGTCTTGATCAACGTGTATATAATGCTCCGTCCATTTCACAAGTAGCAGCTATTTGGATCGAAAGTAACGATCCAGTTGATGTGCAAAAACGAGATATAATTCTTCCACATTCAGGAAAATTCCAGAGAATTTCTGAAGTAAGTGGTTGTTATGATCCTATGCAATATCCTCTTCTTTTCCCACATGGTGAGCACGGATGGCATATTGGAATGAATGGACACAACAAAAAAATAACTCCAAAAGAGTATTACGCGTACCGGATACAAATTCGAAATTGTTCACAATTATTAATTCTTCTTGGTGGTCGTCTTTTTCAACAATATGTTGTGGACAATTATGTCAAAATTGAATCCGAAAGGCTTAACTTTTTTCGTTTTAATCAAGGTACAATTAGAAGTGAGTTATATCAAGGCTTACAGGACTACCTTGCGACAGACAATACAGATGCATCTCATGTAGGAAAACATATCATTTTACCGTCGTCTTTTATTGGTGGTTATCGGAACATGTACCAACGTTATCAAGATGCGATGACTTTGGTACAACATTTTGGAAAACCAGATATCTTTATTACCGCAACTTGCAATCCCGAATGGTTAGAAATTAAAATGGAACTATTGCAAAAACAAAAACCTGTAGACTGACCTGACCTTACAAGCTGCATCTTTCGTGCAAAACTTGAAGAACTAAANCGTTGTCATTCCGAAATCAAAGATCTTTCACACTGCAAACTTATCATCAAGGCGAACTCAGGTCTTGATCAACGTGTATATAATGCTCCGTCCATTTCACAAGTAGCAGCTATTTGGATCGAAAGTAACGATCCAGTTGATGTGCAAAAACGAGATATAATTCTTCCACATTCAGGAAAATTCCAGAGAATTTCTGAAGTAAGTGGTTGTTATGATCCTATGCAATATCCTCTTCTTTTCCCACATGGTGAGCACGGATGGCATATTGGAATGAATGGACACAACAAAAAAATAACTCCAAAAGAGTATTACGCGTACCGGATACAAATTCGAAATTGTTCACAATTATTAATTCTTCTTGGTGGTCGTCTTTTTCAACAATATGTTGTGGACAATTATGTCAAAATTGAATCCGAAAGGCTTAACTTTTTTCGTTTTAATCAAGGTACAATTAGAAGTGAGTTATATCAAGGCTTACAGGACTACCTTGCGACAGACAATACAGATGCATCTCATGTAGGAAAACATATCATTTTACCGTCGTCTTTTATTGGTGGTTATCGGAACATGTACCAACGTTATCAAGATGCGATGACTTTGGTACAACATTTTGGAAAACCAGATATCTTTATTACCGCAACTTGCAATCCCGAATGGTTAGAAATTAAAATGGAACTATTGCAAAAACAAAAACCTGTAGACTGACCTGACCTTACAAGCTGCATCTTTCGTGCAAAACTTGAAGAACTAAAAAAGGACCTTTTTCAAAATGGAATTCTCGGACGTGTTATTGCTCGAGTACACGTAATTGAATTTCAAAAACGTGGTCTCCCTCACGCCCATATTCTTATCATTCTATGCCCTGCAGATAAACTTCGAACACCCGATGATTATGATTCAATCGTTAGAGTAGAAATTCCTAACTGCTGTACCGAACTGAGACTTTACGAAACCGTAATAAAACATATGATGTACAGACCGTGTGGCCCATTTAATCCGAATGCAAGTGCAAGAAAAATTATCCACAAGATTTCGCTGAATTTACCGTACAAGGTTCAGATTCTTACCCTATTTATAGACGTTGTTACCGGAGAGAATTACCATGGTCAGAATATATCAAAACATATGACCATAATATCGATTAACCCTGTATTTTAATAGAAATCATTATTTAACCAACGGAAATATTAATATCAATATAATAGTCTTATAATTAGTAACATTTAACAATAATTAATAACGATTAGCAATATTTATTAACATGTATTTTAACAAGTCAAATAGTTTTAGTTACACAAATTATAGTAACACAANAAAGGCAGGTGACAAACATGGTGCCTTCTAGCGGAAAGGAATTGAAAATTGGAATGAAAACGGACCTTAAAACGAAACAGTTAGCCTCCATGTGAAGCTCTTCGTGGAATCAATGTTACTAGCACGACTAGGCAAAGATAATGGCTACAAAGGAACTGAAGCTACCGATAAAAGAAATTAATATACGAAATTAGGAGAACTATCGAAAGTAATGTTGGAATTAGAAAACACTAGGGAAACCCTGTCAAATTGAAATGAAAAAGGATCGGCAAGGAATGTCAACAAAGAAGGAAATGGAAATAATAAAGAAATGAAATTTGGAATTTAAAATTATATTTGGAATTGGGCGAGCTACGTGACAACACCTCCGGATGGGAAATGCCTGGACTCGTGAAACACCTCTATGCTCGGATAGTTGAAAGTACATATAAATCGACACTGGCCACTCGTATTCGAAATCAACTATGAAAAAGGAAAATGATATATAGAAATTTAATTGGAATATTAATGTGGAGTGTACTCTAAAGGAAACACATAATATAAACAACATGTGGAGTGTACTTTAGACGAAACACATAATACAACGACGTGTGGAGCGTACCTTAAAGGAAACACATAATATAGACAACGTGTGGAGTGTACTTTGAGGGAAACACATTATTAGGATGCACCTAAGGTGGAGGGTACTTTGACGAAAGGAAACACTTTANCTAAAGGAAGAAGTATCCAATGAACGAGAAACTCACAAGTCAAAATGAGGACATTTTGATTAAGTGAGGGGGAACTGTTACCGGAGAGAATTACCATGGTCAGAATATATCAAAACATATGACCATAATATCGATTAACCCTGTATTTTAATAGAAATCATTATTTAACCAACGGAAATATTAATATCAATATAATAGTCTTATAATTAGTAACATTTAACAATAATTAATAACGATTAGCAATATTTATTAACATGTATTTTAACAAGTCAAATAGTTTTAGTTACACAAATTATAGTAACACAAGTCACATGTTCACGTGATATTGTTACACGAATATTATATAATTATTAACATTTATCATTAATTAGTATTACTTAGTATTGATTATTATTACATAGTATTCACTAGTATTAATTATTAGTATAATATATATTCTATATTTAGTAAGTTATATGGTAGATATATTAGCCAATAGTATTCGTGCACAGTAATGGCACAGTAACCTAAAAACTTATAAAAAGAGAATGTATTCGACTTGATTCCAACAGTTTTTTTTGAATAGCTTTTGGTTGTAGAATTTTGTAAGAAATGAAAATTATCTTATAATAAAANTAAGTGGCGCTATACCACTATAAATACCTGCTGAAAAATAATAGTCTTAATAGGGAGAGAGGGAAAGTTAGAGACGTAGAGGCGCTTACCTCTATAATCACACGCATATTTGAAATCGGCTCTAATGGAACCTAGTAGAAATAAATTATATTTTTTTGTTTTAGTAATAGTTTTCAAAGTGCGAATGTTGAGGCTTGATCACCCTTGTATCATTCAAACTTTTATATTTTAGTAATAGTAATTTGAAATTTTATAGTATAGTAATTTTTGGTAAATGCATACATAATATTTGAGTATTGGCGGATATATATTTATTTTAGACCGGTAAGTCTTTAAACTACGCAAAAAGAAATTAGAAAATAGAATACCTTGAAAGAAAAGATGTGACAAATAAGAAATGATAAAATGACATTCCCCGATCGACAGCAGAAAAGTTATAAAAAGACGATGAAAACGACAAAGTAAAACTTCAGAGAATCAGAAAATTGGAAAATAAAAATCAGAAAAACTGGAACGCAGAAGATCAAGACAACTTTATAGAGGACAAAGACCACGAGTAGACTTAAACCAAGTTTTAGAAGAAATAAATTGGAATATAAGATCGAGAGAGAACTCTTTGACAAGATCACCGGTATCCTTTTCAGTACAGACAAGTATAGAAACAACAAGAGAAAATTCCCCTGAACAATCAGACGACGGAGAATCAGGAAGTGAATTGAGTGAAAGAGAATTTCAAGAAANTGGTAGATATATTAGCCAATAGTATTCGTGCACAGTAATGGCACAGTAACCTAAAAACTTATAAAAAGAGAATGTATTCGACTTGATTCCAACAGTTTTTTTTGAATAGCTTTTGGTTGTAGAATTTTGTAAGAAATGAAAATTATCTTATAATAAAAACTTTATCAATTAAAACTCCAAGAAATAACTTGTAAAAATTAACCTGTAAATAAAAATGTTGAAAATATTTATTTAATAAAATACTTTATTAAATAAACCCTGGAATCTTGAAATAAATAATCTAATATTATAATTAATTAATGAAAAGATTATTGATGTTATGGGATTTATTGCTTGATTGCTTAATTGTATAACATTATAATTCTTGAGTTAATAATCATAATATAACCTGGAACTCTTGAATAATATCATGGAAATAAAGGAGAAGTNAAAACATTACGTCGAATGTAAATGGAGAATACTATTATCTTAAAGATAATAAACCCTGTATTAATAACAACGATAAATGAAATATTAAAGAGAAGTCAGGATACCGGATGACGATCTTATGAATAAAGGAATCCACGGTCAACTTAATGAAGTAATGAACTAATAATTGGAGAGAAATAACCAAATGACGAATAAAGGATACTTGGATATAAAATCGATAAATAATCAACGAAAGGTCTGATTCCCTTTCTAAAATAACTGAATCAGTGGTGCCTTCTAATCAACAGTCTTGTACCTATCGGGGAAGGACTATAAACTCCTAAAAGAACCGTTAAGTCACCCTTAGAATTATGTCTTTACCGAAAGGCAGGTGACAACGTAGAAACGGACTTTTTGTAAATGTAAGAAACATTAAACTAGACAATCGTTGGATAGTACCTTACAATTTTTACCTCTCTCTGAAGTATGATTGTCATATTAACGTTGAAGTTTGTTCCAGCATAAAGGCTGTTAAATACCTTTACAAGTATATATACAAAGGACACGACAAGGCTGCCATTGAAGTTACTTCAGATTATAATAACGACGAAATAAAACAATATCTCAATGCCTGTTGGACCCTTCGG